>VMBQ01003758.1:94372-105679 GCA_007657795.1 Dreissena rostriformis | reverse complement strand
TATACGATGTATGATCATTGTTTACATGTACAGAATGAAAGAGTTGATCAAATACAAGGGCTTACAGGTGTTGTATGATCATTGTTAGCATGTACAGAATGAAAGAGTTGATCAAATAAAAGGGTTTACAGGTGTTGTATGATCATTGTTAGCATGTACAGAATGAAAGAATTGATCAAATACAAGGGCTTACAGGTGTTGTATGATCATTGTTAGCATGAACAGAATGAAAGAGTTGATCAAATACAAGGGTTTACAGGTGTTGTATGATCATTGTTTACATGTACAGAATGAAAGAGTTGATCAAATACAAGGGCTTACAGGTGTTGTATGATCATTGTTTACATGTACGTAGACATGGCACAAGTGTTCTGACAGGGGTGTACGTCCTTCTAGTCAGACGTTTAGTTGTAGCGGTTATTAACCCCCGCCGAGAGGCGTAGATATATACATATGGTATGCGTCATTCCGTCCGTGCGTGTATGCATGCGTCCGGGCGTCCGTCCGTCACACTCTTCTGTTCGCAACTCTCTCTGACATTTTGTATGCGATTTTCGTTAAACTATAAAGTAATAATTATCTGAAAGTGCATATTTAAAGTTCCTGGATTGAGTTATTATACGTTATAAAATCACATATACATGTTTATGTGCGTAATTCCTCCAATGTTTTGCATGCAATTTTCGCCAAACTTTTGCAGAATAACTATGTTTAAATGCTACAGCGCATATGTTCAAGGTTTCACGATTGTGTTATTTTAAAGGAGTTATTGCCCTTTGTTAACACTTGCATATAAAAGCTTCATTGCATAACTCCTACATTGTGCATGCGGTTTTAGTCTTACGTCTACATCATCAAACATTAACACAATGACAATCAATATGTTCTGTTCATAATGACATGGCCTTGTGATTGCAGTTTTTCTTTCACTCAAAATTCAATCGCAAACTGTACCCTTCCGGAAACAATCACCACATTGCGGGGGATGCACTGTCTTTTACAGCTTCTTGCGTTGAAGGAAACGCAATTTCACCGCTGCAATTGGATACATCGGTGCTCATGTTTTATAATATATGAGGAGGAAATTCATCTCTGTTTTCAGTGTTCTATCGCAAATGTCATCACTAAGGGAGCCAATTGAGAGTTTCATAAGCGTTTGCTCGATTAAGCAGGATTTATCTGACTGATATAATCTATATTTCACTACAAAGCATTAACGCAGCGTGTGTTCGAATAAGATATAGGATTAATTTCACTTATAGTATCTATATTTCACTACATAGCATTAATAACGCATTAATAACGCAGAGTGTGCCCGAATAAAATTAGGATTTATTTTACTAATATTACCTATATTTCACTACATTAATTAATCAGTTTGTGCTCGAATAAGATGAAGGATTTATTTCACTAATAGTATCTATATTTTACTCCATTGCATTAATTGCGCAGCGTGTGTTCCATTAAGAAAACCGATTTATTTCACTAATATAATCTATAGCTTACTACATAGCATTAATTACACAGCGTGTGCTTGAATAAGATTAAGGATTTATGTGATTAATATTTTTAATATTGTACTGCATTATTCATTGCGCAGCCTATGTTCCAATAAGAATACCGATTTATTTCACTAATATAATCTATAGTTAACCACATTGCATCAATTACGCAGCGTATGCTAAAAAAGATAAAGAATTTATTTGACTAATATTATTTATATTTCACTACATAACTTTAATAACGCAGCGTGACCTAGCATAAAATTAAGGAATTATTTCACTAATAGTATCTATATTTTACTATACTGAATAAATTACGCAGCGTGCATTGGAATAAAGTTAAGGATTTATTTCACTAATATTATTTATATTTTAATATTAAGCATTAACTACGCAGCATGTACTCGAATACAATTAAGGATGTTTTTCACCTATGTGATTTATTTATGACAATAAAGCATTAATTACGCAGCGTGTGTTCGAATAAAATTTAGGATTTATTTCACTAACATTATCTCTATTTCACTACATAGCATTAATTACGGAGGGTTTGCTCGAAGAAGATTAAGGATTTAGCTCAGTGATATTTTCTACTTTTCACTGCATGGAATAAATTATGCAGCGTTCACTTGAATAAGATTGAGGATTCACTTATAGATTTTTAAAAATATATTTTAATACATAGCATAAACAACAAATAATATATTAATCATGTCAATTTTCAATAAGTTATGCATGCCATTAGTGTTTTTATTTAGAATTTAGTTTCATGTTTACATGAAAAGTAAATCCACTACACTCAAATGCGGAACTTGAGGACTTGCTCCACAAACATCCGGCGGTGCAGGATGTGGCCGTCGTTGCCGCCGATGACGAAAGAGCCGGCGAGGTCCCGCAAGCGTTCGTCGTCATCCGACCAAACATGGCGGTGAAGGAGGAGGAGATACGGAAGTTTGTTGACGGTAATCATCACAATGACATTTAAATCATGTCCGAGGCTTTCTAAAATCTGCTCGAGACTTTAACGTTGAGCAATAGCATCATCATTTCATTGAGATTTACAATGAGCAGACTCCTATAATAATAATTCCCATTTTCTCAAATAGAATGGTACTCTTCGGTCAATAGCTTATCTCATAAACAGCTCACATATGCACCCACCACCTTAAGCATACAAACATTACACAGTTAAAGAACATGAAGACCAGTGCAATTTTAATGAATTTTACCAGCAGTAATATCATAATAAGTAGGTCAATTATTGCTTAATAGGGTAAGGGAATGTTACAAGTCCTTAAATTCGTCACAATATAGGGTATTAATTATATACTCATGTGATATTACACCTTAATATGTAGCTCTCTTCGCTGCGGTATTCATAAAGTCCGAAACACTTAAAACGTTGACTTTTGTTGCAGTTTTTTGAAAACTATAGTGGGCCAAAATTGCAAAGATCAAATCATCGTGTTGTCATCGTGTTTTGTTTTCAGAACAAGTGGCTGACCATAAGCAACTGAGGGGCGGTGTAAAATCCCTGAAAGAAATCCCAACGTCAGCGAGTGGCAAAATCCTGCGACGACTCCTGAAAGACATGAAATAGACCAGGATGCTGACCTAGAAATGTTTTACGTGACCAAATACATGAGCTCAAATACGTTCATACACATGTGCAATGAGGTCGTTTACACATGTATTGAGTTTATAATTACGGGCATAGTTGTACAAATATAGAAATGTATACGCAAGAAACACTTTGAATGTTGCCCATCAGACCTTGAGCAATCTGCCATGTTGATTTCATGTTATGCAAAAGAGATATGAAGGGCCACGAGTTAGTCAGCCAACCAAATTTTTTTGGCACAGCTATTTTTTTAATAGCACTCCTCTTTTATTTAGTTTTGCACTCCTCTTTTTCTATTTCTTGGTCACGACATAGCTAACTCGTGGCCACGAGTTAGGCCTCGAGATACTAATTCGAGGCCACGAGATAGAAAAAGAGGAGTGCAATTTAAAAAAGAGGAGTGAATGTCACCTCTTTGCCAAAAAAAAAATGATTGGCTGACTAACTCGTGGCCACGAGTTAGCTAAGTCGGGATCTCGAGATAGCTAAAAGTCTCTCCTCTTTTGTTTAATGCACCCTGCCTTTATTTACTGCACCGCTCTTTTTTTAATTGCACTCCTCTTTTATTTAGTTTTGCACTCCTCTTTTTTCTATCTAGTGGCCACGACATAGTTAACTCGCGGCCACGAGTTAGTAAGTCGTGGCCTCGAGATACTGACGGAGTAAACGAACTTGATGTCTGTACACAAAGATATATCCTGTTCAATACCACCCCAGGAAACCCGATACATTGTGAGCAGCGTAATACCATTTGAGCAGCAATGTGTATTTCTGCATGAACTAACATAGAGTAAGTAAATTCGGAAAATTAAAAATGTTCAAAGTCCAATTTGAAACAACTGTGAATTAACATTGATAACAGAGGTATTGGCCTACATGTAGAAAAAATCCTGACAAATTTTGTAAAAAAATGAGCGAAATGTGGCTCCCTGAAGTAGAAGATCGGGCAAAATGGGCCATTTTCAGGCATTTAGGGGAGAAAAACTGCTTTAATTTTCAAGCCACTACAATAATAAAAAGATTTATACAAACTGACACATGTCTGCCATTACCTCATTAGTACCAAAAAGCTCAGAACACGCCACATTTAAATATTATACATACTACAACCCCCACATACACTTATTAAAACATCATTCTATGTACCTAACCAATTAATTTATATGACAAAGCAGTCAAGTCTTTCTTTATATTTTCCAAGATAGTGTTGGTAAAAAGAAATAAAACTGGAGCATGTTAAAAAAGGCACTATTGATAATATATAGGGCATTAAAAGTACATTCGTATGCATATGTGCCCACATACACTTACTATAGGCCTCTACACAGCAAATAAATTGCAACAAAATGGCTGGAAATAAGTTTTTTTGTCACGAAAAAGAATTATAATGTTGCTGCTCACATAAGGTTTCCTATTCTTCCCCAGATGGTATCCATGTTTTCCCAACATGGTCATTAAAAACGCAAATTTCTCCACAAGAAATAGTTTTCTAGAGAAACCCTGCTGAGGGGTTATGGCAGACATGTGTACATTTGTATAAATCCTTTAATTATTGTAGTGACTTGCAAATTATAGCAGTTTTTTCCCCTAAATGCCTGAAAATGGCCCATTTTCCCCGATCTTCTACCTTAGGGAGCCACATTTCGCTCATTTTTTTTAGAAAATTTGTCGGGATTTGTTCTACATGTAGGCCTTTGTTACAATGTTAATACACAGTTATTTTTAATTGGACTTTGAAAAAAATTATTTTTTCGAATTTACTTACCCTATGTATGTTCATGCAGAAATACACATTGCTGCTCGAATGGTATTACGCTGCTCACAAGGTATCGGGTTTCCGGGGGTGAATACACGCATGTTGGCCTATTTACTAGTCTAATTGAGTGCTTTGGGCGTTTATGTTTACATACGTACAACTGAAACCCGGCGGGAGTTGGATAATTTCAACTAGTTTATCTAAATGTCAGTGTCACAAGTTATACTTGCTAACATGTATATGCTATTGTAATTGTGCCCTACGTTGAGGCAAAGTGTATCTTAATTAGTCAACAGGTACAATAAACACTAAGTGCGAGAGGGAAAATGCGAACGCCTCGGAGTTTTGTAGTTGCACAGAGTGTACACTTTTTTAAAGAAGGCGATTTAAACGTACGCCATGTTAGAAATGTTTCAAGGCTCACTGCACAAGGAACGTCGAGGCTATACATAAACTATCCGCGTATTGCGTTTCAAACCAGCAGGAATGTTTCTATCGGGAGGGATAAGTCGGGTCCGGGAACCATCTTCCGGAGTCCGTTCCCCGATCTGGAACTTCCGGTGCAGTCCATCTCGGACTTCATGTTTACTCGCTTTAAGAAATTCGGAAACACCACAGCTCTGGTAAGTTCACGATGCAACATTTGTTTTGTTGCCATTTGTATGAATTGTTATTTTATCATACACATGTTTATGCTGTCAATTAACCAGACCGGTTTTCTATCAGTTTCAAAACACTTTGCTGGCACAAATAAGCATCTCTATATACTATACATATATAGAGGGTCCCTGTGTTGAAAGTCCATTCGATAGTAGCGGCCAATGTCAGCATTTTTTTTTGGCATATATGTGTTGTGTTCTGAGAAAACTGGGCATAATGCTTGTGCTTAAATTGTCATCCCAGATTAGCCTGTGCAGTCTGCACAGGCTAATCAGGGACGACAATTTCCGCTTTTATGGAATATTTTCGTTTAAATGATGTCTCTTCTTAGCGAAAATCCAGTTTAGTCGGAAAGTGTCGTCCCTGATTAGCCTTTGCAAACTGCACAGGCTAATCTGGGACGACACTTTACGCACATACATTATGCCCAGTTTTCTCAGAACGCGACACATATATCTATCTATAGTTAATCGAATTATTGATCACAAATAAAATCTAACGTACATGTAGACAGATATTGTTTACTCTTTGGTTGGATTGAAAGAAAAAAACATTGCCAAGGCACATGTCGGCAAAGATTTCGATTTTAATGTCGTTAACCTTGTCTTGAGATAATGGAGATCAATGGCAATATATTTCGAGCGGTCAGCGGCCTGATGCGGTTATATACACACGAACCATGTTTACTATTTATGACCAAGTTATCAGTGTTAGGTCATATGTATACATGTACTTATATTAAATCAGCGAGTCTAGCCGACTTTTAGCTTAGTTCATATACAAAGTAGAGTAGATCTACATGTAACAAATAAGGACGTTTAAACGAATGGGCTCTTAGTTGGTTAATTATTAACAATACCATCAACTTCCGTCTAAATTGAGTCTAATTGTTTAAGAATAAGAGCTATGAAAGTGTATCCACCACATCATCGTAAGGCAATAAGGACAGTACGCACACCAAATTTCAATCCCAAGCTATGAACATCACCTCTTCTCCAATCTCCAAAATGACGGTTGTCCCCAGACAAAATGAGGTCAAAGGGCCCCAACCCAAACAGATTTAAAAAGCTCCTATTGACTACGCTGAATGTGACAATTCAAAAACAGGTTGACTACGCCACCGGACGTTCCTACCAGTATTCCCAACTGGAAGATTTGTCCAGACGAGTGGGCAGCTTTATCGCGCGCAAAGGTCTGCGCAAGGGAGATGTCGTCTGTTACTATGGAAACAACAACCCAGAGTTCGCGCTCCTGTTGCTAGGATGCTCGTCGGTCGGCGTTACCTTGACAACGGCTAGTCCTCTGTATACACCCGGTAAAATATCAGTTTGAGGTGTAAGCAACGGAATTCTAGGAAATAATGTAAACATCCAGCTTTTCAAAGATATTTACGAAACAATTTACGACAAATTTCTTTTAATGAAAACAAATATCACAACATCAGAATACAATACTTCTGTATGTTTCGCGAATCGTATCAATATTTAAACTAAAAGATGTTTTATTAGTTAGTTGCGAAAAAACATATATTTATTTTTTAATAAATTGAAATATATTGCTTTATTTAGCGTCACGTTCATTTTGTTTCTAACTCCCACAGTCGAGCTGAAAAGTCAAATGGAATTAGCCGGATGCAAGACCATATTTACGATACCACCCTTGGCCGGAAAATGTAGGGAGGCTGGATTCAACGTAAGTTTACTTTTGACAGAACACATTCGTTAGAAATGACGAACGATTGTTAATGCACAATTCAGAGTGATGAATCAAACGCTATGCCGTAACTATAATGAATTCCTGTAGGACCTTATAGTACTGGGAGGATCGGAAGGGGGCCGTCCGTTCTCCGACGCCTTATCCGACGACGGCCGAGCGTTCCCGAGTGACGTCCGAGTCGACCCGAAGGAAGACGTCGCCATTTTACCGTTCAGCAGCGGAACGACCGGTCTGCCAAAGGGAGTGATGCTCACACACCACAACGTGGTATCTAACCTACTGCAGTTAAGGTTTGTGTTCTATGAAAAAAATATAACGATTGTTCACATAACCGTTACTTATACATGCTGATAGATTAGTGTACACATACGGAAGAGTTGCGCAAATGAAGATATTCTTACAGGCCTACCAACAAACATTTAATTTTATCAATCACTTCGAATATATTTAGTTGATTCAATGTCCATCAACAAATCTTAACAAAACATAGCATAAACCGTATACCTCAATCGTCGAAACATTATGTATACATACCATTATTTCTACATTAAAGAGAACGTGGTTTCCGACGATGATATACCTCTGACGCTGGTAACAAATTTAATTGCAGGACAAATTTGAAGTCAAACCCCGATGACGTCAACCTCGCGGTGCTGCCATTTTTCCACATCTACGGAATGGCCCCAATCTTGCTGGGCGCTCTAATGGATGGGGCAAGACTCGTGACATTGCCAGGATTTGATCCACAAACATATCTGACTGCCTTAGTTCAACACAAGGTAATTTTATTGTTTTATTTGAGCCGCGCTATGGGAAAACGGGGCTGAATGCATGTGCGTAAAGTGTCGTCCCAGATTAGCATGTGCTGTCCGCACAGGCTAATCAGTGCCGACACTTTCCGCTTTAACTGGATTTTCGCTAAGAAGAGATTGTTAAACGAAAAATACCATAACAGAGGAAGGGTCGTCCCTGATGAGCCAGTGCGGACTGCACAGGCTTATAAGGGACGACACTAACCGCACATGCATTCAGCCCGGTTCTAGAACGTGTCTCATATTTCATGACATTTTTGTTATATAATCGATATAAACAAAAATATAAAAATTGTTAAACTATGAACTTCTCAATTAAAACAGTACCGTAATACAATGTCGGATACCCATTGTACTTGCTTTAGCCATGGTTACGCTCTCCTCATTGTTGACTGAATCACATGGCAAATCCACACAGGTGACCCAGATTCACATCGTGCCCCCCATCATCCTGTTTATGGCCCGACATCCCCTCGTGGACAAGGTTGACCTGTCGCTCATCCGGACTATCGTTAGCGCCGCTGCACCGCTAGGGGACGCTCTAACAGTAGAGTTTATGGAGAAACGGAAGTTGCCTATCAAGCAAGGTAAACACGTGTAATTCTTTTTATTACTAATAATGAAAAGAAAATCACATTTCAAGTTCGTTGATTCTGTTCGCTCGTCCGTTCTTGTTTTCGTTTGTCAGTTCCTCCGTCCGTCCGTCTTTTGTCTGTTTGTCCAATCGTTACTCCGTCCGTTAGTTCGTTCACCGGTAATCCGTTTCTTCGTTTGTTCTGGGTCAAACTGCTGATCAGTTTTTCTTTGCTTCTATATCGACCTCGCTCTGTGAAAAAACGGTTAAATGCAAAGGCGTAAAGTGTCGTCCCAAATTAGACTATGCAGTCCGCACAGGCTAATCAGGGACGACGCTTTCCGCTCTATGTATATTTTTTGTTTAAATGAAGTTTCTTTTATACAAAATCCAAATAAGGCGGAAAGTGTCGTCCCTGATTTGCCTGTGCAGTCTGCACAGGCTAATCTGGGTCGACACTTTACGCACATGCATTAAGTCCCGTTTTTCCCAGAGCGCGACTTATATATAGGTTGCGTATAATCAGTTTTTATTTTTATTATTCGATTGAGTTGGATTGCATCTAGCCGTGTGCTCAAAATAGCGTCAGATTATTTCAGGCTATGGTCTCACGGAAACGTCGCCAGTGATCGCCGTTGACGTCGACCACATTTCTGTCGGTTCCGTGGGCCCACTTATACCTAACACCGAGGCGAAGGTGACGCTCATTGTTATTGGAGCCGCGTTCTGAGAAAACTTGGCTTACTGCATGTGCGTCAAGTTTCGTCCCAGATTAGCCTGTGCAGTCCGCACATGCTAATCAGGGACGACACTTTCCGCTTTAATGAAACTTTTCGTTTAAAGAAGGTCTCTTCGAAACAAAATTTCAGTTTAGGCGGAAAGTGTCGTCCCTGATAAGCCTGTGCGGACTGTACAGGATAATCTGGGATGACACTTTACGCACATGCATTAAGCCCAGTTTTCTCAGAACGAGGCTTATTGATCCTTTAATTTTCTTCGGAGTCGAGCCATCTTCAATTTTAAGTGAAACGAATCTGAAACGGGAAATTGCAAAAGAAGCGAAGAAGACGTAATCTTGTATTCGCATCTTGGTCATCGTACTAAGCGATTCTGCGTTTCATTCTAGTATTTTTCTAAGTCAACGGCTTTAACGAAATTCCGTTATTTTGTGTTTTTAAGTCACAACCATCGTTAAGGGAAAGGTTTAGGGAAATATAAAACATGCTGATGTATTTTACTTTTGTTGGAAAAACGTGATAAAACTGACTAGAGTTTTATGACAAATAGTTATTTTATGTGTGTGTTTATCGTCATGGGCAACATTTCCACCATTAGACTGTTCCCCAATACTGATGAATACTTTAAAAGGTCGCCGTGTAATAGTGGATATGGTGTCCGCCTAGCGATCGGGAGGTCACGGATTCGATCCCCACTGTGGGGGCGTCATTTAGATCTCCCTAAAGACACCAAGTACTGGTTCTAGTCCCAGGAAACAGACTCGAAAGTATGCAATAAGCCTTAGGTTTTCGATGCAATCGAGCTAACATAAATAGGTTTAAACTAATACTGATGAAATATCCATGCATTGTTCTTTCTGCACCAGATTATAGATCCGGAAACGGGTTCGAGTGTCGGTCACAACGAGGTGGGCGAGGTGTGTGTCCGTGGTCCGCAGAACATGAAAGGTTACCATGACAACACAAAGGCCACCAATGAGATGATTGACAAGGAGGGATGGCTACATACGGGTAAGTTGAACTATTTGGATTCTTGGTTTACAGTCACTGTTAAAAAAAACTAAACATTCTACGGAAGAGCTAATGTTTGTTGGGACACTTTACGGGACGATTGTCTGGGTGGGGAGGGATTGAATCGGAGGGGGGGGGGGTNGGGGGGGGGGTATATCCCGGAAGGCACATGTACGGTATCCATTCTCAATTAACAAACCGTATTTGACGATATTTGGCGACAATATTGAATTCTGGTTTTACAGTTTTGAAAGTTTGAAATCAGTAGTTATCAAGTGTGTTGATCAAATTTGTCGTTGTTTAAACAATGTTTCTAATGTAAGGGACAACACAACATTGAAACAAATCTTCCATCATCAAATCGTGACAAATGTGTGTCCGTGTGTTGTTCTATTGAACGTCAGTAATGTATACTTGCATATATAAGGACAACTTCAAATGTTAAAAGTGTATTTTGTATTTTTAGAATTAAATTTTATGTACATGTGTATAATACATGATTCTGAATTTTCCATCCACAATGGCTGAAGTATAACAGAAACATTTGTGCTGTAGGTGACATGGGCTATTTCAAAGAGACCGATCGCCTCGTGATCTCCGACAGGATGAAAGAGTTGATTAAATACAAGGGTTTACAGGTGTTGTATTATCATTGTTTACATCTACAGAATGACAGAGTTGATCAAATACTATGGTTTACCCATGTTGTATGAGTTGATTAAATACAAAGGTTTACAGATGTTGTATGAGTTGATCAAATACAATGGTTTACAGGTGTTATATGAGTTGATCAAATAGAAGGGTTTACAGGTGTTGTATGAGTTGATCAAATAGAAGGGTTTACAGATGTTGTATGAGTTGATCAAATACAAGGGTTTACAGATGTTGTATGAGTTGATCAAATACAAGGGTTTACAG
>VMBQ01003758.1:50971-92364 GCA_007657795.1 Dreissena rostriformis | reverse complement strand
TATACGGAATACCGTTAGGGCCATCGTGGTTACACATTAAAATCCAGAGGGCGACAATGCGATAATACGATGACGAGAGTGCGAGAATACGATGACGAGAGTGCGAGAATACGATGACGAGAGTGCGATAATACGATGACGACAATGCGCGAGAGTGCGAGAATACGATGACGACAGTGCGACAACGCGATAGTACGACGGCGACAATGCGATAGTACGATGGCGACAATGCGATAGTCATATTGTACTATCGCCATCGTATTGTCGCACTCTCGTCATCGTATTATCGCACTCTCGTCATCGTATTCTCGCATGCTCGCATTGTCGCACTGTCGTCATCGTATTCTCGCACTCTCGTCATCGTATTCTCGCACTCTCGTCATCGTTTTCTCGCACTCTCGTCATCGTATTCTCGCACTCTCGAATATGTGTTGTAGAGCGTAATATGTGGCACATTGATAACACTGAAGGCATCTTCAATACGGTCATTTTCCCGACAGCGAATTGCATAGATTATAATTTAGAACATGCATTCTTCTTGGTTATCATATCATTATCTAATAAAAACGCGATGGCTTCAATATATACACTGTACTGTACTGTAGTTCATGGTAGAGAAAGCTTACAAAGCCCACCGTAGATGTAACGTCTTTTGACTCCAGGTTGCCATTTTTCATTGCCTCAGCCGATGGCATGAGCATAATTTCATTTTCGTAGCCGTTGGCACTACCATCTAATAAGTAGCCACGGCCGTTGTCTTGAGCCGTTTTTCAAAAATGTTGTGTGTTCATGTGGAATGCTGTAATTTGGAATAACCGAAGACAAATGATTAAAGATTTCAATAAAATGTTGTTCATATTTATCATTGGTCAAAATCCTGTGTAATTAGAGTTTGACTGACAGAGTGGTGAATTTTGTTTGATTTTTGACCACATTCTAACGGATTTCTTCAAAAGTAAGCATCTAGTAAGGTAGGGATTACCTTCACAAAGTCCTTCTTACTTAGGCTCTCAAAGAACACACTCAAACCTGCTCAATTCAATACGTAAAATATAAAGAATAGGGAAATACTTACACTCCGCTTTTAACCGACATGTATCTAGTAGCTCAGCCGATGGATAAACCACAGACGTTGCGTTAGTCGATTGAACGGTGTGAGGTTTGTGTTCTATGAAAAAAATAAAAAGATTGCTCACATAACCGTTACTCATACATGCTTATAGATTAGTGTGCACATACGAAAAAGGGTTGCGCTTATGTATTCTTACAGGCCTACCAACAAACCTATTTAATGTTGTCAATCACTTCGTATATATTTTAGTTGATTCAACTTCCATCAACAAATCTTAACAAAAGATAACATAAATAATCTTCGAAACATCCTGAATCTAGACCATAATTGCTATTTTATTGCATAGCGTTTTTGAGCGAACGTGGTTTCCGAGGGATGATATACCTCCAGCACTGGTAACAAATCACTAAAGATCAGTGGTCATTGAAAATAACTTGTTTAAGTCCTGTTGTAGTGAAACGGTGTGTCATGCCTTTGCGTTAAGTTTCGTCCCAGATTAGCGTGTGCAGTCCGCACAGGCAAATCAGGGACGAAACTTTCCGCATACTCTGGATTTTCGTTTAGAAGAGACTGATTTTAAGCGAAAAATTCCATTAAAGCGGAAAGTATTTAGAACAGGTTTATCCGGGACGACACTTTGCGCACATGCACTAATACCCGTTTTCCCAGGGCGCGGCTCATATATATTTTTAGCTTTCACTTACAAAAGTACCTTAACGCAGCACTTTAATTGCAGGGCAAATTTGAAGTCATGCCCCTATGACGTCAACCTCGCAGTGCTGCCGTTTTTCCACATGTACGGAATAGCTCCGATCTTGCTGGGCGCTCTAATGGACGGCGCAAGACTCGTGACCTTGCCAGGGTTTGATCCACAAACCTATCTTACTGCCTTAGTTCAACACAAAGTAATTTTTATTGTTTTTATACGCCTTTTAGTTTGCGTAAATAAGCCTTTTAAGCGTGTGAACGCCTTTTACAGGGATGTATTAAGCGTTAGGACACGTTTATTATCCTTATAATGCGTTTATTTTTGTAGAAACGCCTTTTTCGCGTTAATACGACTTTGCATGGATTTATTTAAATTTTAATTGGTCTATTGGGCTTTCGTACACATTATTCTTTGGCAAGTGATGGGTGATTCTACAAACTAGAAATATAATGCATTTGGATATTTTCATTGTTGATCCCTTGACTGAATCCCATGACAAATCCTCACAGGTGACCCAGATTCAAATCGTGCCACCCATCATCCTGTTTATAACCCGACATCCCCTGGTGGACAAGGTCGACCTCTCGCTCATCCGGACAGTCGTGAGTGCCGATGCGCCGCTAGCGGACGCTCTAACAATCGAGTTCATGGAGAAACGGAAGTTGCCTATCAAGCAAGGTAAACGCGTGTAATGCCTTGTAATACTAATGAGTAATGATTACAAGAAAATCAAATTTCAAGTACGTTCATTGTGTTTCTTTGTCCGTTCCTGTTTTCT
This sequence comes from Dreissena rostriformis, assembly GCA_007657795.1. Classification (NCBI taxonomy): domain Eukaryota; kingdom Metazoa; phylum Mollusca; class Bivalvia; order Myida; family Dreissenidae; genus Dreissena; species Dreissena rostriformis. The sequence continues at coordinate 89,805 of VMBQ01003758.1, read as the reverse complement.
TTTGTCAGTTCCTCCGTTCGTCCGCCCGTCTTTTGTCTGTTTGTTCAATCGAATCTCCGTCCGTAAGTTCGTTCATCCGTCAGTTCTTTCGTCCATCCGTTCGCTCGTTGCTTTCCTTTGTTGTGGATTAAATTGCTGATCCAATTTTTCTTCGCTTCTCCATATATAGGTTGCGTATAATAAGTTTTGACTTTATTTTACGACTGAGTCGGATTTCAAAACTTTGTTCAAAATAACGTAACGTTAACGTCGCCGTGTCGTAGTGGATATGGTGTCCGCCTAGCGACCAGGAGATCACGGGTTCGACCGCGACTGTGGGAGCGTTCTTTAAATCTCCCTCAAAGACTTTAAGTACTGGTTGTACCCAGGAAAGGGACGCGGGAGCGTTTAAATAAGTCTAAGCTTAAATAAAAAAAGTTTAAAATAAATAACTTATTGTTATTTCAGGCTATGGACTCACGGAGACGTCGCCGGTGATCGCCACTGACTTCGACCACATTTCCGTTTGCTCCGTCGGTCCACTCATACCTAACACAGAGGCGAAGGTGACGCTCATTGTAATTGGGGCCACGTTCTAAAAAAACTGGGCTTACTGCATGTGCGTCAAGTGTCAACCAAAATTAGCATGTGCAGTCCGCAGACACTTTCCGCTTTAATGGAACTTTTCGTCTAAAGGAGGTCTCTTCTAAACGAAAATTCAGTTTACCGGTTGGTGGAAAGTGTCGTCCCTGATAAGCCTGTGCGGACTGCACATAATAATCTGGGATGACACTTTACGCACATGTATTAGGCCCAGTTGTCTCAGAAGGAGGCTAATTGATCCTTCAATGTTCTTCGGAGTCGAGCCATCAGCAATTTTAAGTGAAAACAAATCTGAACAGGAAATTGTAAAAGGAGTAAAAAAGACGTAATATTTTCTTCGCATCTTGGTCATCGTCCATTCGCGAGTTCAAGTTTCAGTCTGTATTTTTTCTGAGCAAATGGCTTTATAGGAATTCCTTACTTTTGAAGTCGTAAGACACAACTATCGTTAAAATGGTTAAAAACAACAAAAAAACAACTGACTAGACCTTTGGTACAAATTGTTGTTTTGTGTGTGTGTGTGTGTGTGTTTATCGTCCTGGGCAACATTTCCACCATTATACTGTTGCCCAATACTGATGAAATACCCGTACATTGTTCTTGTAAGTCACAACTATCGTTAAGTTGGTAGAATATTTTTCGTTGAGGCATTTCACATAGTCAATATAAAGACATGTTGATGTCTTTTTTTTTTTTCGGAAAAAAACGTCATAAAATGACATTCCGTATTGTTTGGGACAAATTTGTGTTGTTGTTTTTGTTATGTTTATCACCATGAACAACATTTCAATCATTTGTCTGTTCCCTTATTCTAATTAAATATCCGTACAATGTTCTTCTTACAACAGATTATAGATCCGGACACGGGTGCGAGTCTCGGTCACAACGAGGTGGGTGAGGTGTGCGTCCGTGGTCCGCAGAACATGAAGGGTTACCATGGCAACACAAAGGCTACCAATGAGATGGTTGACACGGAGGGGTGGCTACATACGGGTTAGATGCGATAGTATTTTTGGTTTACATTCACTGGTAAAAAATGTTTCGGAAGGACCAATGTTTGTTAGGACAATTTACGGGAGGATATTCGGGGGTGGTGGAGGGATCGAATCGCGGGGGGGGGGGGAATTTTCTTGGGAGGCATGTGTCCGGTATTCATTCTCAATAAACAATCCGTATTTGACGTTATTTTACGCTAATATTTAATTCTGATTTTACCGTTTTAAAAGTTTGAAATAAGTAGTTATCAAATTGGTTGCGCAAGTTTGTAGTTGTTTTAATGTTGCTTATATAAATGACAACAAAATGCAACAAAAAATAATCTTAGATCCTCGAGTCCTGGCAAATGTTTACTTTGTCCATGTATTTTGTTCTATTTTTTACGTCAGTAATGTATACCTGCACATATGTATTTATACTGTAGGCGACATGGGCTACTTCAAAGAGACCGATCGCCTCGTGATCTCCGACAGGATGAAAGAGTTGATCAAATACAAGCGTTTACAGGTATTGCATGATCATTGGTTTACATGTAGAGAATGAAAGAGTTGATCAAATACAAGGGTTTACAGGTGTTGTATGACAGGATGAAAGCGTTGATCAAATACAAGGGTTTACAGGTATTGCATGATCATTGGTTTACATGTACGTTCACGATATCACCTCATTGTTCAAACAGCATTGAACGTTCGCTTTAGTCTGACGTTTTTCTCCTCCGTTACCATCTCCCGCCGAAAAGGCGTTGAGATATGCACATGGTAGGCGGCATTCCGTCCGTGCGTTTTTGCATGCGTCCGTTCGTCACACTGTTCTGGCGCAACTTTTGCATGCTTTTTTCGTCATGTTTTTACAGAAAAATATTCTGCACGTGAAACAGTGCATATTGTCAATGTTCGTAATTTTTAATGTCGTATAGCCCTTTCTTGAAAATTAGATATACAATCTTTGCGCAACTCCTTTATTGTGCATGCAATTTTCGCCAAACTTTATGACAATGATTATCTGTAAATGCTACAGCGCATATCGTCAAGGTTTCGACATTGCGTCATTTTTTGTCATTTGTTTGCAATTACATATAAAAGCTTCTGTGCAAACAATAAATAACAAATACATGTAGTATATTAATGATGTCAATTTTCAATAAGCTATGCACAAAATCAGAGTTTTCATTTAAAATTTAGTTTCATGTTTACTAAATCCATTACACCTCCAGGTTGCTCCGGCAGAACTGGAGGACTTGCTCCACAAACATCCGGCGGTGCAGGACGTGGCCGTCGTTGCCGCCGACGACGAAAGAGCCGGCGAGGTCCCGCAAGCGTTCGTCGTCATCCGACCAAATATGGCGGTGAAGGAGGAGGAGATAAGGAAGTTTGTTGACGGTTATCACCACGATGGCCTTTATTCTGACATTAATATAATCATCAATCTAAAGCTGTAACGTTAAGAAATACTGTATTTCATTGGGTGTTACAATGAACAGCCTCCTGTACTACGCATTCTCATGTAATTAAATTGAATGGTATTCTTCGGTCAATAGCTTATCTTAGAAACTCTTATATTCGCAACCACCGCATTAACAGTATATAAAACATAACACAGTTAAAGAACACAGAGCCCAGCACAACTTAAATGAATTTACCACAATAGTTGCTAAATAGTGTGAGGATATGTTATATTTTACATAAAATTATATTACAAAAGTACGAACGAAACACTATATAACAAATTTCAATACTAGCCATGTTAAATGACCTTAAATCCTTCACATTCTAAGGAAGCGTTAATGTATTTATGTAATATCACATGTTAAAAACATGTTGCTCTTACCGCTCTGGTATTTATGAAAATATTTACAACGTCACGCTCTATTGCAGTTATGAAACTTGAAACTATGCAGGACCAAAAATCACATAATTTACATATTTACTGTTGACATCGTTTTGTTTTCAGAACAAGTGGCTGACCATAAGCAACTGAGGGGAGGTGTAAAATTTTTGAAAGAAATCCCAAAGTCAGCGAGTGGCAAAATATTGCGACGACTCCTGAAAGACATGAAGTAGACCCGGCGCTAACCGAGAAACGTTTTACGTGACCACATACATAAGCTCAAATACGTACATACAAATGTGCAATGAAGTCGTTTATACATGATTGATTTTGTAATAACGGGCAAAGTTGTACAAATGTACAAAATGTATACATGTGCAATAAGCTTTTGAATGCTCCCCATCAGATCTTCAGCAATCTGACCTGGCATATCGCGTTGTTGATTTCATGTTATGCAAACGAGATATGCAGGGTATTTAATTATCTTAATTACACAAAACCAACATATTCAATGTGACATGTAGGACAAATAATTTCGACTTCTTCCTTATATATACGACGATACATGTGGAATTTTGTGAGTAATTCTGGTCTAAGTAAGGTTAGGCTTGCCTTTAACCGGTTTAAACCCTCAATGGTAACAATTGACCATTTAATAGAATTGCTCATTTTCATAACTTATAAAAATAAAAAATAAAACGAAAAACAAGTGAGTTGTAGTTTGTATGTTTTTTCTATATTTCTCGTGTCGTGTAATACTTGATTAAGTTAATAATTGTTGCTCTTCATATACCGTTTCTGGAGTTTCATTATTACTACACATTATACATGTAATAATACCAGTAGTTTTCGAGTGTATCTCATTAAATAAACACATTAATGCATTATGATTATCAACCTAAGTTATATCGTTCACGACACCTTAAAAAAAAACACGTAACAGATGAAAAAAAACATGTAAAATACTTCAAATTGTACGTTCAAATACTTTAAATTACACATAGAGGCAAACATCAAGCTTATAATTGATTTTTTATATTAATACGAATTGTACAAATATATGTTAAATTGCAGTAAATTATTTTAAATGTTGTTGAATGTTTTTGGTTCAATAACATCGACGAAGGAGAATGGCACACTAAATGAACCGGAGGGCGAAACTTAAATTGACGATGACAAAAACACATTTTGACATCGCCCTTTCCCGCGTTTGAGTTTCAATACTTTCAGTCATAAACGGAATTCCGTACTTTAACAAACTATTCGGCTGTTTTATCATACATACATAGCTGACGGAGTAAACGAACTTCGATGTCTGTTCACAAAGCTATATCCTGTTCGATAAACGCATGTTGGCCAATTTACTAGTTCTACTTGAGTGCTTTGAGCGTTTATGTTTACAAACGTACAGCTGAAACCCGGGGAGAGTTGGATAATTTCAACTAGTTTATCTACATGTCAGTGTCACAAGTTATACGTGATAACAGGTATTTGTTATTGTTAGTGTGACCTCCGTTAAAAGGGTTTAACAGCCGGCAAATTTTATCTTAATTAGTCAACAGGTACAATAAACATTAAGTGCGAGAGGGAAAATGCGAACACCTCAAAGTTTTGTACGTGCACAAAGTGTATACATTTTTAAAGATGGCGATTTAAACGTACGCCATGTTAGAAATTTCTCAAGGCTCACACAAGGAACAACGAGGACATGCATAAACTATCCGCGTCTTGCGTTTCAAATCAGCAGGAATGTTTCGATCGGGGTGGACAAGTCGGGTCCGGGAACCATCTTCCGGAGTCCGCTCCCCGATCTGGAACTTCCGGTGCAGTCCATCTCGGACTTCATGTTTTCTCGCTTTAAGGAATTTGGGAACACCACCGCTCTTGTGAGTACACGATTCAAGATTTGCTTTTTATTCATTTGTATGCATTGTGGTTTTATCATATACACATGCACATTTATTCACTGTCAATTAACCAGACCGGTTTTCTAACAGTTTCAAAACGCTTTGCTAAAACAAATAAGCATCTCTATATACTATACATATAAAGAGAGAAGCCTCTGACCTTGACATGAAGTACATGTTAATCAATACATATAGATGCAATTCGAAAGTGTGCAAAATTGTCATTAAATCTATAGCCTAGTTAGCAAGTAATTTATTATTTTTCAAACGGTACCGCTTTTAAAACCGAAAGTAGGATTTCTATACGTATACGTCCATTTCGACAAACGCGATTATTTTTAAGTTTTAAAGCGCAAAAAAAGACGGAATTTTACCTTGTAACCACCAGATATATTCTAATTGGCATAGATAAAATTAGATCTATAGCCTATTTAGCAAGTAATTTATTATTTTTTTTGCAAACGGTACCGCTTTTTAAACCGAAAGTAGGATTTCTAGACGTATACGTCCATTTCGACAAACGCGATTATTTGTAAGTTTTAAAGCGCAAAAAAAAGACGGATTTCTACCTTGTTACCACCAGATATATTCTAATTGGAATAGAAAAAAAATGTTTCTTATTTATACTTAATTTAACTATGCCAAATAAGTTGTGTGGCTTTAAAGGTCCCTGTTTTGAAAGTCCATTCGATAGTAGCGGTCAATGTCAGCTGTTTTGTTTTATATATCTATCTATTGTTAATCGAAGTATTGATCACAAATAAAATCTACCGTACACAGATATTGTAAACTCTTTGGTTGGATTGAACAAAAATATTGACAAGGCACATATCGACACTGATTTCAATTTTAATGTCGTAAACCTTGTCTTGAGATAATGAAGATCAATGACAATATATTTCGAGCGGTCAGCGGCCTTAAGCTGTTATAGACACATGAAACATGTTTACTATTTATGACCAAGTTATCTGTATTAGGTCACATGTATAGTTTTGTATACATGTACTTATATCAGCGAGTCTAGCCGACATTTAGCTTAGTTCATATTATTTAAAGTAGAGTAGATCTACATGTAACAAATAAGGACGTTTAAACGGATAGGCTCGTAATTGGTTAATTATTAACGATACCATCAACTTCCGTCTTAATGTGAAAGAATAAGAGCTATGAAAGTGTATTCACCACATCATCGTAAGGGAATAAGGACAGTACGAACACCATATTTAAATCCCAAGCTATGAACCCCTTCCAATCTCCAAAATGACGGTGTCCCCCAGACAAAATGAGGTCAAAGGGCCCCAACCCAAACAGATTTAAAAAGCTCCTATTGACTACGCTGAATGTGACAATTCAAAAACAGGTTGACTACGCCACCGGACGTTCCTACCAGTATTCCCAACTGGAAGATTTGTCCAGACGGGTGGGCAGCTTTCTCGCGCGCAAAGGTCTGCGCAAGGGAGATATCGTCTGCTACTATGGAAACAACAACCCAGAGTTCGCGCTCCTGTTGCTAGGATGCTCGTCGGTCGGCGTTACCTTGACAACGGCTAGTCCTCTGTATACACCCGGTAAAATATCAGTTTGAGGTGTAAGCAACGGAATTCTAGGAAATAATGTAAACATCCAGCTTTTCAAAGATATTTACGAAACAATTTACGACAAATTTCTTTTAATGAAAACAAATATCACAACATCAGAATACAATACTTCTGTATGTTTCGCGAATCGTATCAATATTTAAACTAAAAGATGTTTTATTAGTTAGTTGCGAAAAAACATATATTTATTTTTTAATAAATTGAAATATATTGCTTTATTTAGCGTCACGTTCATTTTGTTTCTAACTCCCACAGTCGAGCTGAAAAGTCAAATGGAATTAGCCGGATGCAAGACCATATTTACGATACCACCCTTGGCCGGAAAATGTAGGGAGGCTGGATTCAACGTAAGTTAACTTTTGACAGAACAAATTCGTTAGAAATGACGAACGATTGTTAATGCACAATTCAGAGTGATGAATCAAACGCTATGCCGTAACTATAATGAATTCCTGTAGGACCTTATAGTACTGGGAGGATCGGAAGGGGGCCGTCCGTTCTCCGACGCCTTATCCGACGACGGCCGAGCGTTCCCGAGTGACGTCCGAGTCGACCCGAAGGAAGACGTCGCCATTTTACCGTTCAGCAGCGGAACGACCGGTCTGCCAAAGGGAGTGATGCTCACACACCACAACGTGGTATCTAACCTACTGCAGTTAAGGTTTGTGTTCTATGAAAAAAATATAACNGAAAACAACAATTTAATAGACATCTGGCGTACAGTTAACCCGAATGAGAGAACATTTACCTGGCACTCAAACACAAAACCAACAATATTTTGCAGATTAGACTTTTTTTTTTAATATCTGAGTCACTTTGCAATATTATTGACACATGCAACATAAAAACAGGTTTCATGACTGACCACTCGCTTGTTGAACTTAAACTACATAAAATACAACCTGAAAGAGGCAAAGGATACTTTAAACTTAATAATAGCATCTTATTAGATACACAATATCAAACACAAATAAAACATGAAATAACCAATACAGTTCAAAATAACAAAGATGCAAATCCAAACACCTTATGGGAAATAATAAAAGGTAATATACGTAACACAACAATAAGATACACATCATTTAAACAAAAAGAAACACACAAACTTGAAATTGACACCGTAAAAGACATTGAAACACTTGAAAAACAGTTGCACGAAACAAACACAAATGATACCACCGCCATTGAAAATGAAATTGCTTCAAAAAAACAAATATTAGAAGGAATATATCATACACACCTCAATGGCATAATACTCCGAGCGCGAGCACAACATGTTGAACATAATGAAAACAATACAAAATACTTTGCAAACATTGAAAAACGTAGAAGCGAACAAAAAACTATACATAAATTTGTAATCAATGGCAAAGACATAACAAACAGAAATCAAATACTAGAAGAACAACGCCTATTTTTCGAAAACCTATACAAACGAAAGAATGTCGAAAATAACACCCTTTTTAAAAATACGCATAATACTTTAAATGAAGAGGAAAAAACAATTATGTAACGGATTACTGACTGAATATGAATGTGGATTAGCTCTAAAGGAAATGCAAAATAACAAAAGCCCGGGATCTGATGGCATCACAATCGAGTTTTAAAAAATATTTAGAAATGATATTAAAACACATTTAACTAACTCACAAAATTATTCATTTAAAAATGAAAGTTTAACCGCGCTTCAAAAACAAAGTATAATATCACTCATTCCAAAACCCGGAAAAAACTTAGAATCCTTGTCAAACTGGCGCCCGATAAGTTTACTGGACAATGATTATAAAATAGCAACTAAAAGTATAGCAAACAGAATTAAAACAGTATTACCATTTATCATTTCAAGATCTCAATCTGGTTTTATAAAAGAACGTTACATTGGTGAAAACGTTCGTCTTATACAAGAATGCATAAACTATTTCAACAATTCAAATAAATCTGGTCTAATATTCTTTGCCGACTTTAAAAAGGCATTCGATTCACTTGATCACTCATTTATGTTCTCTTGCTTAGAAAATATGAACTTTGGTGAAAGTCTCATCCAATGGGTCAAACTGTTCTATACCGATATTAACAGTATAATCATTAACAACGGCTTCTTTTCAAACAGTTTTAACATCGAACGAGGGGTTCGACAAGGATGTCCACTTTCATCATCGCTATTTACCATATGCATCGAGTATCTATCACATCACATCCAATCAAATAAACATATAAATGGCATATCGTTAGAACCTGACGACGAAATTAAACAGTCCCTATTTGCTGACGATGCAACTTATATCTTAAATGACGATAGTGACTCATTCCATAACCTAATAGAGTCGCTAACCCTTTTCGGAATTACATCGGGTCTTAAACTAAACAAAAATAAATGTACTGTGCTTAAATATAAGAAATTTGAGCACACCAATGTTGTTATCTCTCCTCGAAAAGAAAATCTCTAGTCATAAGTCATTTTTTAAAAACATTGTTTTAAACACAGAAGGAAAAAACTAACTACGAAAATAGAACCTATGTTTTATGCATCTGGTATTGAAAATAGAAAAATAATTTAGTTGCACCGTACATAAAAAGTTTCCGCTACACGTCCAAGGCTTACCAAGAATTAATATGCCACAACCATGCTAAAGATGAGAATTATTGATGTTGCATAAACTTATGAAACATGTCTTTTTGCGTATAAAGCTATATGAACTGCTTACAAGGGTGAATAAAATGTAGTAAATCAGTTTTACACGAACGCATTCGGGTCCAAAATAGCCAATATTGCGCTCCTAAGCAATGATAATCAAAATATTTTTTCTTTTGCAGAATAGTTCGATGTTTTAAACATAATTATGTTTAAATATATGAAATTATGAATGGTTCATAGCCAACCTTAATGTTTACATGGTAGCTTCACACATCAGGAAGTAATTACTCTGCTAAACTTTGGAATTCAACCGGGGTTGAGCATACTGTAAAACGCAGGAGAAATTTGACTGATTTAATAAAGAGACATGTTCACGCGTGTTCGTATTTTCATAATGTCATGTAATATATGTATTTATTCCACTTCAATATTTGGAATCATTTAAAATAATTGTAATAGCAAGAAAAACTTATTCAGTAAAAAAAAAGTTCGCCAGCCTCGAGATTAGACGTTTGACTAGAAGTTCATTACTGGTTTAAATCCGCAAATCCTTAAAAGCGCTATGAACACTTTGTTCTACTTTGTTGTTTTTTTTTAACACAAAAACATGTACCATCGCAAAACCAATGGCTTTTAGAATAAGCGAAATAACGCTTCGTTTCCTCTATTGTGGTTACGAATTTGTCGAGGCAACTGGCCTTCGGCTTTGTTTGAACCATCCTATCTTGTCCTGTAGTTCGGCACACATACGCTTCCATTCCGTTTTAAACAATGTACCACTCATGAAGTAGAAGAAGAAGTTGACGGTTAAGTTGGTGTACAGGTTGAGCAACAGGATGGATTCCACGAGATCTATTCGAGAACGTGCCAAGGGAGTCGAAACGTCTATGTTTACCTTGACAGCCATAAATAAAGTGTACGGCAAAGTCGTGAACATATAAAATAAACTGAGCAACAAAAGCATTTTGGCCAAAGGTATCATCCTCTTTTCGCGGTATGAATTTGTTGGTTCGGTGTTAACGTGAACTTTTCTGAGCCTGCGTTTCTGTGCGAATAACACCACCACTATACCTGCATTACTCACCAAAATCGTTATCATAGGCATTACGTTAAGGATCAATAGTACGAGGATATGCCATTTTTTTTATTTTTTTATTCAATATAAGACATACAATGTATACATGTATATGATCATAAAACAAAATATACCATGTAGCAGCAATATTATTCATACATGTTATACAAGATATGCTAATATATACTTTTTGACCTTGTGGTTATGCCATTCTTGGTTAATGAAGTTATCATAATCTGGGGAAATAGGGATGCAAACAACCGAGCTCTCATTTGCAGAGTTTGTGTTGTTGTATAGTACTTTGTGTTTACTAAGAAACACGTGATGCATTGGAAAGGCCCCGCAGAAGATCAAGATAACTACAGATATTACAACAGAGTTTCTTGGTGTCAGTTTTGACTTTGCGAACGCGATCGCCGTTGTCATAAGTAGTCTCTCTATTGTCATCATTGCCAGCAACATACCAGAATAGCCGGAAAATGTGTAAATCACCCAGCTCAGAGTACGGCAATAAAATGGATATTTGTCCCATAGATTTATGTAGAATACCTTGTGAAGCATCATTGCAAATGGCGATGTCCATAGCGAAACTATCTCCGACACTGCCAAACAAATCACGTAAACACTTGTCGAATATTTCCTCATCCGTTTCCTCAATGAAACAACGATATTGATCACATTTCCGCATGTTCCAACAATTATCTGTATCACTGGAATGATTGCCCACACCCAAAAATTCAAGTAACACTCCGTATATTCGTATGGCGCACACTTTGGATTTAATATCATTTTCCGTTACCTTATGAATGTTCAAAAAAGCAACATCGATATTTTAAAATATACTACGAGTACCGTGTCTGTAGCAAGAACAACTTGTGGATATATAGAATATGCTCAATTAATGGTGTCTTATAAAGAAGGTGTCTTAAAGTATTTGAAAATGATCGACTTAAACGGGAAATCACTTTAATCAATCAGAAGAAACGAACATCAAGTATTACGATGTGCCTGATTATTCACACCTTACAAAACAATTATTTTACGGACTATTCCACTGGGAAAAGACTTCAATAAAACGTCTATGGCCGTAGAAAAGTCTCAATTCCCTTTACTAATTATTTCAATTTCCACAGTTATTATTAATCAAGATCGATGATCAATTAATATTACGAGCCTTTTCAACTAGAATTTGATTAACAAATACACTGATTAAAAAAAAAGTAAAGTGATATTTACTATAAAGTACATAAAGTAATTGCAAACATGCAACTTGAATAAAACCGGGGTCACTGCCTTGGAACGCTCAATTCAAAGTATTGAAAGTGTCTATACATGATACATGAATAATCCGTAATGTCGTAACTAAGAAAGGTACTAGTTGTCATTCACGCCTACCGCAATGTCAACACTGTAAGTTGATTTAGGAAATTTTTACTTACTCAACATCTGAGAACGGTGTTAAGGTATATAACTGTTATATCAATATGTTTACCGACACTACCGTAAATTTCGTTATAAACTTTTTTTTCTAGTGTACACGTATAATTCATGTTTTTTTTTTCAATGTATTAATAAAAAAAAAAAAAAATTTGTTTAAGGTCAATACCGTTCTATTCAATACTATGCATTTACATATTGAAACGTATTAGTAGTTTATGTTGACCGTTTTGTATCTCAGAACCATGGCAAAATATTCGGATGTCGGTAATAAAAGTTAGTAATGTTCAGAATTTGTAAGATGATTAAGTCAATTCATATTCNACACACACACACACACACACACACACACACACACACACACACACAAGAACATAATAATTTTATATTTAAAAAAGCGATTTTCACGCAAATGACAACGCGAATATCTAGTAAATACCTTATCATAAGCAGTACCGGTATATTGTGAATGTTTTTAATATTTGTACTGATAATCAGATTCCCAACTGTCCAGCGACTCAACGTGTGGGTCACGGTTGTATGTACGCGACAATGCTTGAGTATATTTAGCCTAAGACAGGGTAAGTATGTGTTCATTGTGTAAAGGAAATGCTTAATTATTAGAATGTGTAATTATAACCGTTAAAACAACTTCATTGTTTTCGGTACACAACCAAAATCTCGTGAAATGTTGGCACCGATTTCAGACGTAATCAAGGATTTATTCTTAAATCTTAAGACATCGGCACAAACTGCATGAAAAACTGTCTTTTATGCACTAAATATTTTTGCAAATGTATTTAAATAACTTGAAATATTTAAAAAAAAACAAAACATTCTTAACGGTGTTTTTACATTCTGTCCAGCCCGTGTGTAAACCTCTGAACACCCCTTTGATCCTGCAACTTGTTATAATCTATTAGTTATACTGTTTTCCATATTAATGTTAATTAACTAGGGCTGTGTGCATTATATTTAACATACGCCGAATATATGTGTTGAAGTTATTTCGTGTTTCTATAATTAAACAATGTAAGACATATGCAAATAAAATTGAAATCGTTCCGGATGTCATTCGAATTGCATCACAAACAATACCTTTGGTTTCTAGAATTGTTATGTATAGAAGATCTACCGGTGCGAATATTTAACGTTTCCGGTGAGCCGATAGTCTAAATCTAGTGAAAAGCAATCTCAAACCTTTTGGTAGTATATTTGTAAGGTTTATACTCAAAATTAATTTTATTAACAGAGAGAATTGTTCTCGCCTTGTGAAGTCCAACCAGGCAGATGCAGTGCCGGGCTCCGTGCTTCAATGGGGTCCAACCACAGCTACTGATGCACTAGTCCTGTGGAGCCAGCGGATGGGCCAGGAGAGCTTCTGGTTGAAACCCACCTTAATCAGAAAGAATGAGAATACCAGTATCAACATTATGCACTGGAATGCAGAAGGGGTATGATATAAGAAGACAGAGTTATATATTTTTCTGTTTGTACGCAGCTTCAACATCTGCTGCACACAGGCAACACAACTGCGCTGGCATTACTACTACCACCACACACTTGTCCCTGTACAAAGAGGATGTGCACATAAATCAAAACTACTATTGGGCCGAAATTAGGATCAAGTCCCTTCAACCAGTTCTACTTACTCTCAATGGGAGCACCCCCTCCAGCTCTTCTCCCCCCCCCCAAGATGAAATTACAAGAAAGTCAGCTCGGACGCCTTAAGCATTTGGACCAACGAACGGACGCAAAACCTTGTCACAGAAAGAAGAAACGTCAAAAAATGTAGGAAAAATCCACACACGCATCATCAAGGCCGCAAACGAAGCAATTCCTTTATGAGTAAGGAAGAACTACTCTGTATACTGGACGCAATAAATGTAAGATTACACACAACAAGCTTACCAAAGCCAAAGAGGAAGCTGAAACCTACCCCAGCCTAGAAAACTAGATCAAAGTCCAAGAAAGCAAGACCCAATACTTAGAGATCAAGATGGCAATTACAAGAAAAGGCTGGGGAGGTAAGAGGCATCAAAGCATTACATTTAGACACCACCAAGTTGTGGAGACTGACCAACGCGTGAAATGACGACAGCAACCAGACATGGAGGAAGGAAGAATCTTAACTGGAAAGGAAGCCGCAAATTCTTTGGTTCAAGCATACGAAAAGCAAAGCACAACCACATTACCGAGGTCACTAGAGAAAGAAGTCCGGTAGAAAGAACGAGAAAGTATCGGAAAAGACAATAACGCCAATGAAACCATGCCAGAAGAGATAATATCACTATCGAAATGGTCGTACACCTCGGAAATTCTGCCCTCCAGAAGCTGTTGGATGTCTTCAACGTCAGTTGGTCGCAGGGTCAGATAGTCCAAGGTTTGAAGGAGACCAGGATGATTCACGTCCAGAGAAAGGGAAGAAAAAGTCGACTCTCCTGAGCACCCAAGCCATCAGCCTAGTAATTTGTAAAACCATGGAGCGCATTGCCAAAGAGCGAAAGAGAGCATCATAGCGCCAGAGCCAGTCGGTTTGGCTTTCTTCATAGACCTACAAACGGCATTCGATAAGGTGTGGATAGACGGGCTCTTTGTGAAGCTTCTCTGCAGTGGTATCCAATGCGACATGTACAGACGGATCAAATCGTACTTGAACAACAGGAGAGTTGTTTGTCTGTAGACAGAAAAAGTACTGCTGCGCCAAAGGGCCCAACAAGGAGGGTATTTTCCACCCACCTTTCATTCTCTTCATCAACGACATCAGACCATAACTACATAAAGGATTACAAACATTCCTTTAAGCAGACATACCAGAACTACCTAAAGGAGTACAGACAGCCCTGTGTGCAGATGACCTGGTGAGCTGAAGAGTATGCAATAACCAGCACATATAGAATAAAGCTGGCTTTTGACAGGATTTTAGCTTGGCAGCATGGACCTCCAACTAGTGCGTAACCATGAACCAGAATTAATCATAAGGCCCTCCCCTCTCCTTGTTTTAGATTCTCCATCAAATTTCCGTCTGGCCAACGTACCGCGGACAACACTTCGCTCACTATGAAGGTTAACAATTTGGGGGTCACATTCAACAAAAGAATGATATGGAAACATCAGGTACAGAGCGCAGAAGTCAGAAGGAAACTTAACATCTTGAGGAAGCTGACAGCAACACAGCGGGGAGCCAAAAATTATCAAGTGGCTCTACTAAGGTAAAGTAAGACCTCACCTGGAATGTAATGGAGAACGGGTTTTCTTTTAACTGTATTTAGACAGGTTCGGTTTATATAATTATAGACTTCTTACAATCATAATGAGGATGATCATAATTAACTAAGTGCCGACCAAAACACGATTGTGTAATATATACATATCCATATCTTAAAGTAAATATTTAACAAATGTACTACTCGTCCGAATACTAGTATGACGTGTTACTACTGTTAGAATAGAAACTTTACACCTGTGTTCGGATTATTATGTGAGGTCACTGGCCAAGTTCGATAACACTGACCTGCACTTTAGCATAGTTATGCTTCTTTTTGTAATAAGAAATTTTAGTTTAAACTTTACATATCTTTCAGGGTCTTTACGAACATTCACTGAACAAAACCTATAACTGTGCTCAGTCTTTTAGCATGACTATATCCCCTTTGTACTTAAAAAAGTATGGTTATGGTGTCCGTGCAACGTCACATGTTGTTTCTGGTTTAAGTGCAACACGTTAATATCTCTGTGACCACTGTATTCGCGAACCTTACGGGAGGTAACAGACCAAGGCCCATAACTCTGTCCTGATATTCTGCAAAATTTGCCCATGTTTGCACTTAGAAAGTCCGGTTTACGTTTCAACAACTTCATACATATATATTTACAGAACAATACATATAACTTTGGCCAGCATTTTAGCAGGATATTACCCCCACTTGTGCTCAGAAAAGTCAAGTAAAGGAATACGTGCAAGTTGATATTAAGGGTAGAGTTTGCATGCAACAAATATATATATCTCTCTAACTTCTATAAATATTCAATTGCAACTGAACACATGTCGGCTTGATCATCATGCGAGGCCAGATACCAAGGCCCATAACTCTGACCTGCAATTTTGCAGAATTATTACCTTTTCCGTACGTAGAAAATTCAGGTAAACGTTTCCGGGCAACAACGTCATAAATCACTGTTTACTACATAAAATTATATTGAAATTAAACGTTTCAAGGTTCAGGGTCTTTATATACACTCACCCGCTAAACCTATGACTTTAACCAGCCTTTTTGTTGGATTATGCTCCCTTTAGTACTTAGGAAAGCCTGATAAAGGTTTGAGTGCAAGTTGAAGTTCAGGTTAAAGTTTGCATGCAACACGTACGTATCTCTGTAACTACTACAGATATTCGATTGAAACTTCACGCATGTCTTTGGAATCATCATCCGAGGTTACCGACCAAGACCCATAACTCTGAACTTTAGTTAAGCAGAATTATGCCCCCATATTTTACTTGTTGTACTTTCGTGCAATAGCTCCTATACATGGTTGACATGGAGATCTAGCATGGGCTTGCATTTGGGCCCAGTTTGGTCGAGGTCAAGGTCAAAGTCACTGTTGCTAAAAATATATTCAAAGATTGCGCTCAGTGAGCTGAAATTTTGCTTGTCGGTAGGTTTATCTAGCGAGAGTTTGCATTTGTGGCCAGCGGGGTCAATGTCACTGTTACTAAAATTAGACGAAGAGTTTCAGTTCAATAACTTTTGTTTGGATGGGAATATTGATTTTTTGTGCGTATATGTGACTTATCTGCCGACTTTGCTTTCAATGTTAATTAAACTCAACTAAATAAATTGGTAGAAATAGGTAAATATAGTTTCTTCTCATTGTCGATCATTTGTTTTATTTTTTTATTATTCAGTTTTAAGTTTACATATACTATATAAATACTACAGATTTTCAACGTCAAATATGTCAAACAAGAACTCAACTATTCAGTTCTTAATTTATTTCATATACAATTCGAGATTGGCATAGCTTACAGGTATATTTGAAAACACAACTAGAAATACGACCATCATTTAAAAGTTGTTTAAGCAAAAACCTACAAAGCACATGTCCTATTCAATGTAGGTTCACGGACTTGTCAAATTCTCCATGCAAATTGTTCAAACTTGTTTTCCAACACAATACTCCTATGTTCATGTTGATGTATTTACAGTCGAAACTGAGAACAGCGGTCAGTCTCGGGAAATGCTCAAAGTGACTGTTGTATACAGGTGACCGTTGTTCTGAGATACCCCAACCAGTCGTTGGCACACATTGTAATGCAAACAAAAGCCCATTGCCGATAACTAAGTATAATAACATAAATAATTTCTATCGAATAAAACAAATTTATACCTTATACATTTATTAAATTCAACCCTATTTGTTAAACTAATGAGTTTATCAATGATAATATTATTGTTTACTCATGCATCGCGTTCATTCACTAAATCTGAAAGTTCATAGTACGTTGATTGGAAGATTTTTTAAATTACATTTACATTGATTTTTTATAATTGTTGCAATTAACATAATTTCAACCAAATATGACTTTGCGGTAATAATATCAGTCGACTGACACAAATGAACATTATCAACGCGGACGAAGAGTCGAGCGTGCTGCGCTGTCATGGGACATGTGTCTTGTTAGAACGCTGCCATTTAAGAACTGTTTAAACTCATTTTGAAAAAAAAAAGAGTTAAAGTTGCGGTTTATAGTCTGCTTCGATATGCATCTTCAGCCGACTTCGACATTAACCCCCCGATCACTGGGATCTAAGTTGTCCGTTTACGTATGGCGCACCAGGCAGCCACGGCACATTGACTTATTTCCCTCACAGGTAACCATTTATACACCTGGGTGGAGAGGAGCAAGCGTGGAATTAAATTTTTTGCTCAGAAAAATCCAGTGCCTCGAGTGGGATTCGAACCAGGGACCTCTCGATCCCTAGACCAGCATCCTACCACTAGACCACTGTTCCCACAATTTTGAAACAGACAAACTTTTTGCTAAACGTTCATTTATACCGTAACGTTCTTCGAACTGAAATGAACACCGTACTTTAACGATAATTTGCAACTGCGAAGAAATGAAAAGTGTTGAAACCTTAATTAATCTCCGTATTCACTTGTGTTTGCTGCTATACTAAAACTCAAATCGACACTGAGTTATAGATACCGTATTACTAAACATGTATGCAGCTTAAAGGGACCTTTTCACAGATGTTGGCATGTATTGAAGTTTGTCATTTAATGCTTTAGATTTGATAAATGTAAACATTGGAACTTAATAGCTCCAGAAAAAAAAACAGTTAAAGAAATAAAATCAAAGAATCCTCAACTGGGCTCGAACCATTGACCCTTGGAGTAAAAGTCTAGCACTTAAACCACTGGGCTATCCGTGCTCATGTTGTATTTGGTGTATTTAATACTTTATATAAGCAATCCTCGTAATGTCACAAAATAAAACGATAACGTCAGAACTCTCCAAATTACTCAATCGTTTCGCTTTAGTAATGCTTTATAATTTTCATGTTTTTAAATCGTCAAAAGATGCATATAATGGATATTTTAGAATATGGTAAATGTTCAGTATAACTGTTTCCTCGCAAATATCATAACTACAACGAAAATCTGCAAATCTGAAACAATTTATTTTGTCAATTTATCAAAACGTAACAAGGTCCCTTTAAACGATATTACAACTAGATGTGATCAACACATCATAAGCGTTAGGTTAACATTTGTAATAGATCTACGATATTAGCCTCGCTTGTTAAAATGGGGTTTAATGCATGTGCGTAAAGTCTCGTCCAAAATTAGCCTGTGCAGTCCACACAGGCTTATCACGGACGTCACTTTCCGCCTAAACTGGATTTTTGCGAAGAAGAAACTTTCTTTAAACGAAGAATATCATAAAAGCGGAATGTGCTCGTCCCAGATTAGCCTGTGCGGACTATACAGGCTAATCTGCGACGACACTTTACGCACATGCATTAAACCCCGTTTTCCCAGAGCGACGCTCAAATAGGATTTGCTGCCATACCCGGACTCAAACGGACCGCCACTGACGAAATACAAAGTTAGATGATTTAATGACTCGTCAAGAATATATGTTGTAGCGTGCAATATATGTCACACTGATAACACTGAAGGCCTGTCCAATTAGGTCATTTTCACGACACCGAATATCATAGATTAGAATTCAGAACATGCATTCTTCTTGATTATCATATCATTATCTAATACAAATATGATAACCGCAATATATACATTGTGTAATAGACCATGGTAGAGAAAGCGTACAAAGCCCACCATATATGTAACATCTGTTGACTACAGGTTCTCGTTGTGTTCATTGTGAATGGTTTAATTATGTACGTAATGTATCAGTTTTTATGCCCCACGTGGATGGATGGGTATAGATGTGCCATTTTCCGCATGCCCTATCGTTCAAAAGTATCATTGCTGGAGAGATGAAACTTTATACACTATTCATCTAGTCAGTATCTGTGAATTTGTGAAACTTTGTATTTTGTTGACCTATTTGACACTGGCAGAGTAAAGATTTTTTAAGGGAAAAATGACATTCAAGCTTGGCCGAGTGTCGCCCATAACTCGAAAAAGTATTTCTTCTAGAGTGATGAAACTGTACAGTTATATTAATCATCATACGAACTTATGCTTCTGGGTATTTAAATACTTTATGGACACACGCTGAGTTATGGCCATTTTGAGTAAATTTCATGTGTTACTTTTCTCGCATACTACTCAAAAACTAAAAGTATCTCTGCGATTAAACTTTATATTCTTTATTATTTGATAATTTTCATTTTTTTTTTGTATATATATTTTTATGCATTTTTGCGACTTAAGTGTAGTTTCCAGACAAACGTGGAAGGTGTGTGTGTGGGTGGGGGCTTCTGGTTTAGAGGCCGGGAAGCACTTTCTATCACGAAATAAAACCAATTAGCATATTCAAGACAATTTACTTCTGATTCCCTTTATACCCAATGTCCCACCATACATTTTGACACACATGTAGTGTAGAGATATACGTACTTTGATAACAGGCCAACAACCTTCACCGAAAACTTTAAAAGAACCGAACAGGCGGATTTGCATGAATATGTTTTGCTTGTAATAAGCACATTTTTGCATTAAAAAACATTATTAAATGCACTTTAAAATATAATAAAAGTGATTTAAAGGAATCAAATTCACTGAAATTTATTATTGTATGTTTTGGTAAACGTTCTTTTTATTGACCTATTTGATAAAATAATTTTAACGACTCGGCTTGGACTGGAGCTATATAAATAATAAAGTGTGCGGCGTTTGTGTTTTTCTGGTAGTTTATGCTGCATTTTGAACTAATATAGCGTTCTGTTATATTATAGGAAGTGATAATAAAGGTACTTCGCGTTTAAAGCAGTAATATATACGGGTAACGGTTGAAGATGCGGCTCATATTAAGGGTTTTAGGGGCTCATGCGTGGAAGTTTCAGAGAAAGAACGTTGCTGGAAGCACTTACATACAAAATCAGAGGTTTGTTCAAAGAAATACTTTGGATAGTGGAATAAAACACCCTCGCTATGTGTTCGAAAATACCCGAAATGTTTCTTCCGGAGTGGAAAAGACCGGACCTGGAAACATCTTCCGGTGTCCTGTCCCTGATGTGGAACTTCCTGTGCAGTCCATTTCGGACTTCATGTTTTCTCGATTTGAGGCCTTTGGAAACACCATAGCTTTGGTAAGTTTTGAATGCACTTAAACATATGAGCCTCGCTCTGGGAAGACGGGGCTTAATGCATGTGCTAATCAGGGACGACACTTTCCCCTTTTTTGAATTTATTGTTTAAAGGAATTCTCTTCTGAGCGAAAATTAAGGCGGAGAGTGTCATCACAGATTAGCCTGTGCGAACTGGAACGACACCATACGAACATGCATTACGCTATAATAAATGGGACTATATTATATATCATGCTATAAGAATTTATCGGTGTTTACAACAAACTATTCTTCGGTGTTTGTTTACAAATCATTATACAAATCGTGTCATCAGTGGGAGAGAATTGATTTACCACACACGGACCCTATTATTAAATCGACCCACATCCACCCTTATCAAATGTGTGTCACGGTATTTGTTGAGTTATTGCTATTTGACATATTTTCCTAGCCTGGGCAAATATTCTATTTCAACATTGGCAAACATCAAACAGGCATGTTCATGTTTGTCCTGATGCTCAGTGTAAAAATGTGTCAACACTAATACCATCATCAACACCATCTTGCAAGTTGTCTTTTATTGGCAAAGCACTGGCATCTAAAAACCGTTATGATCGGCTAGGCTTGTGCATGAAGAATGTGATGAGGTTAACTGACTGTCTTCATAATACCGAAATACTGTTTAAAACGGCGACACTCAATCAAACCCAAACCTGTCGTCCTCTTCAACGCCTTTACTCTATGTATTTTGATCAATCAATATGTGTAATATTAATATTAGCTGCGCGATGGGAAAAGGGACTTTATGAATGTGCGTAAAGTGTCGTCTCAGATGAGCCTGTGCAGTATGCACAGCCAAATCAGGGACGCCACGTTCCGCTTTTATGGTATTTTTTCGTTTAAAGAAAGTATTTTCTTGGCGAAAATTTAGTTAACAAGTGAAGTGTAGTCCCTGATAAGCCTGTGCGGACTTAAATGCATTACGCCCCGTTTTCCCAGAGTGCATCTCATTTATGTGAATGTATCCCGCACTGTTTGCCGATTTCGAATTCGTTGTCTGCTGTTGGATTTGGACCTTAAGTCGATAAAAAAAAGATAAGTTAGGTTACGTTACGCATTTTTATCATATCTATTTCACAGGTTGACCACGCCACCGGACGTTCCTACCAGTATTCCCAACTGGAAGATTTGTCCAGACGAGTGGGCAGCTTTATCGCGCGCAAAGGTCTGCGCAAGGGAGATGTCGTCTGCTACTATGGAAACAACAACCCGGAGTTTGCGCTCCTGTTGCTAGGATGCGCGGCGGTCGGTGTGACCTTGACATCGGCCAACCCAGCTTATACACCGGGTACGGCGAACTGTTTAACATGTTTGTGAACATATGTTGATTTTTTTATTTCGGTGAAAGCAGAAGGCCGTGTCCGCCTGCTTTTCATACAACGCTGATGAGACCGGCGGATTGCCAAGCAACAACGTATCATCAATAGCGTTAGTCGTCAGGATTTTGATAGGAAATCTTCTTTGCTATATAAAGAATATTTATAGCATAGCCTGAAGCTGAAATTCATAAAATTAACTTTTAATTCAGTGAAAATAATCTGAATGTCCATCCTGTCTATTTTGAATAGCGCCATACGTTTTTTTTATATTATATGAGCCTCGTTCTGGGAAAACCGGACTTACTGTATGCTCGTAAAGTGTCATCTCAGATAAGCCTGTGCAGTCCGCACAGGCTAATCAGGGACGACACTCTCCGTTTTTAAGGAATTGTTCGTTTAAAAAAAAAGTCATTTTTAAACGAAAATTCGGTTAAGGCGGAAAGTGCCGTCCCTGATTAGCCTGTGCGGACTGCACTGGCTAATCTGGGCAGACACTTTACGCACATTATATTAAGCCCAGTTTTCACGGAACGACGCACATATTCTTCCTTTCTAATACTTTTGTTATTCTATATAAAGCTGAGTTGAAGGTGCAGATGAAGATTATTGGATGTAGGACCATATTTACCATCCCGGCCTTGACCGCAAAATGCAGGGAGGCAGGGTTCGATGTAAGTAGTGGTCACTCGGACACGGATCGCACGTTTGAATAGGGCTGGCATTGCATGTGTGAGTAGTAGTGGAAATGGATTTGAGTCGCAGTATGCAACTGTCAATTTTAGTTGTTTATGCACTTGGTTGTTCAACTTAAATTTAAAAAAAAAAGTATAGTTTAATTTAATGAATTTTTAGTTTATTTTTACCTAATCTTATACTGCAGGGAGCCTTTTTGTGTTCTGGGCCATTATGACCCATGGGAAAATAAACGCGCTCTGGGAAATCGGGGCTTAATGTATGTGCTTGAAGTGTTGTTATTTTTAAGCCTGTTCATTCTGCACAGGCTAATCATGGAAGACACTTTCCACTTTTTTGGGGTATTTTTCGATTAAAGGCAGTTTCTTCCAAGCAAAAATCTAGTGAAGGTGGAAAGTGTCGTTCCGGATTTAGCACAGGCTAATCTGGGACGACACTTTACGCTCATGAATTAAGCCCCGTTTAACCAGAGCGCGGCTCATATACATTCGTTGAATATTATCATGTATTGCAGTATGATTGCTTTAGGACCTTATAGTACTGGGGGGATCGGAAGGAGGTCGTCCGTTCTCCGACGCCTTATCCGACGACGGCCGGGCGTTCCCGAGTGACGTCCGAATCAACCCGAAGGAAGACGTCGCCATAGTGCCATTCAGCAGCGGAACGACCGGTCTGCCGAAGGGAGTGATGCTCACACATTATAACATCGTTTCCAATCTCCTGCAGTTTAGGTGTGTTTGTGTTATTCAAACTTGAAATAACATGCAATACCTTGTCATGAAGCTGGGTATATGCAGTTCTGCGTAGAGGTTAGCAACAGCAACACAACTGAGCCTCGCTCTGTGGAAAAGGGGGTTTAATGCATGTGCATAAAGTATCGTCGCGGATTAGCCTGTGCAGTCCGCACAGGCTAATCAGGGACTACACTTTCCGCATAAACTGGATTTTTTAATTAGCAGAGACTTCCTGTAAACAAAAAATATAAAAGCGGAAAGTGAGGTCCCTGATTAGCCTGTGCGGACTGCAAAGGCTAATCTGGGACGATACTTTACACACATGCATTAAACCCCCTTTTCACAGAGCGCGGCCCAAATGCTTATTTAATTTGTGAGTGTAACGCTTTGTTAAAGGAAGTTGAGGTCTGTATGATATTACTGAAACTAAATACTCGCAGCTTTACCTCAAGATTAAATATATGGTCACGAGCTATGTTTGGAAAACAGTCTCATCTTTGCGGAGGTTGACGGAATATTTGAACCGCACTCTGGAAAAAACAGGGCTTATTTCAGTCCGCGCTGGCTTATCAGGGACGACGCTTTCCGCTTTTATTGTATTTTTCGTTTAAAGAAAGTCTCTTCTTTGCGAAATTTCAGTTTAGGCTAAAAGTGTCGTCCCGGATTAGCCTGTGCAGTAATCTGAGACGGAACTTTACGCACATTCATTAAACCCCGTTTTCCCAGAGCGAGGCTCATTTTGTGTTCGGCGCTGTAACGCGGTATATTGTCTCTGCAAAGGGTAACAACTATTATTTTCATGATCGTCTGCGCGTTGTTTAGGAAGATGCTAGTGACCACCCCAGACGACTGTAATATCGCCGTGCTGCCGTTCTTTCACTTGTACGGGATGGGACCCGTGTTACTGGGAACCCTTCAGGACGGTGGCAAGATGGTCACACTTCCGGCATTCGACCCGGAGGCCTATCTAAAGGCAGTTGTTCAGCACAAGGTATATGAACAGCGTGCATATGATATTTTTAACAAAAAATAAGTATTTCAGAGTAGGATAGTCCTTGTTAACCCATTTATGCTTAGTGGACTCTCCCATCCATCTAAATTGGAACAATTTATTTCCAAAATTAGGGATGTCTACTATATTTATTTCTATATTTAGAATATTTCTTATAGAAATTCCTTTAAGCAAACAGCGCAGACCCTGATGAGACGCCGCATCATCTCATCTGGGTCTACGCTGTTTGCCAAGGCCTTTTTTCTAGACGCTAGGCATAAATGGGTTAATAAAGCAAGTTTCAAACTTCATCATCATCAGCAGCAGCATCAGCATTATTGCAGGCATTATCAATCAACGACGGTTTTATGCCCTTGAATGTTGGAATGTTCTGTTTACAAGAGATCTCTTCTAACCATAAATCCACTGTTCCCAAGTGGCAATCTTTCAGCTGGAAACTGCAGCGGCGGGTTAAAAATCGTCCCAACTTTTGCGTGTGTAGTAATTTTATAATGTAGGGAGCTCTTGGAAACACTCCGGCCTCACGTAAAACATGCTCAGATACTGAATGACCTCATAAACTTTGAAATAAAAAAAAAACATTTTACCGAGACAAGATTTGCTGTAGACAATAGTTGTCGTCCCCAATAAGCCTGTATAGACACGCACTAGGCTCAGTGTGCGAAGACCGTTTCACCCTAGTTATTGATTTTCTTGCGCAGGTGAGTATCATGCATCTGGTCCCGCCAATAGTGTTGTTCCTTACCCGACATCCCCTGGTCGCCAAGTTCGATTTGTCGTCCGTGCGTCAGGTGGTCAGTGGGGCAGCGCCGCTAGGGGACGCTCTTAGCAAGGAATTCACGGAGAAACGGAAGTTACCGATCAAACAGGGTAAACCGAGCTGTATGATTTAAGTTAAAAGGACTATGTAAATTAATAAGTCTCGACAATACAGAGGTTACACTTTCAGTTGAAATGGGTCAAACAAACAGGCGTCATGCTACAAAAATAATTTACTATATTTAACATCCGAATGCGTAAAATATTTTCCATCCATTATTGTAGGCCAGAACCTCCACGTTTTCGATTAAATTTCCCTTTAAACAACGTCGGATAACATTTAAGAAAAAAAAATACTATTGTTTTTCTTGGAGTAAATAATGTTTATCAGATGACTGCAGTAACGCTAAATTATTTGTGTAAATGCCGTCCGAAAATTCACCATAAAAATGTACATTTGAGCCTCGCTTTGTGAAAAATGGGTTTTATGCATGTGGGTAAAGTGTCGTCCCAGATTAGACTGTGCAGTTCGCACAGGCTGATCGAGGACGACACTTTCCGCCAAAACTGGATTTGTCTTCCTTTTAACGAAAAATATAATAAAAGCGGAAAGTGTCGTCCCTGATTAGTGCGGACTGCAAAGGCTAATCTGGGACGACACTTTACGCACATGCATTAAACCCCCTTTTCACAAAGCGAGGCTCATTCGTTTTATGACATCCAGGGTTTGGGATGACGGAGACATCGCCGGTGGCGTCCATAGACTTCGAGCCGGTGACGATCGGAACAGCTGGTCCACTTGTACCAAACTCTGAGGCCAAGGTAACCTGATTTGTGCGAGATTAGGGGCTACTTATACCAATAAAAATTGTCTGAGTAAGAAAATATTGACAAAAACAACTGCCGGTTAAAAATATTCCGGAGGGTATTCAAATTGTATTTACATATTTAACAAATAAAATGAATACATGTTGTATATTTTAATAAAACGCCTTATTTATTGATATCACTAAAAAGATTTTAGGACACCAACGCTTAGCATTATTTAGTTTTGTAATTATGAACATTTTCCAAATCAAAACACCGGTATATTGTACTGACAATTGAGATACATACCTTTAAATGAATCTGTGCAAAATTCAAGAGTCGCGTTGGCGTAAAGGCATCATGGTGCTCGCCTTGCGATAGGCAAGTCTAGGGTTAGATCCCCACTCTGGGGATCGTTCTAAGAATCTACACACTGACATCAAGTACTGTTTCTAATCAGTAAACGGTTTTGAAAGTGTCTCAGTGCAATATAAAAATAAATAGTTTTAATCTAAGCATCCTACATTGACAGATTGTTTTTCTTGACATACGCAGAAAACAGATGTAATGAAGTACTCGTTATAAAGGCATCTATACCAGTGAGCATCTCTTTAGGAAAAAGGAGTTAAATTCATGTGCGTATAGTGTCGTCCGACATAAGCCTGTGCATTTCGCACAGGCTTATCAGGGACGACACCTTCCACCTTAAGTGGATATTCGTTTAGAAGAGACTTCTTTTAACAGAAAAAATCCATAAAAGCTGAAAATGTCGTCCCTGATTAGCCTGTTAGGACTGCACATGCTAATCTGGGACGACCCTTTACGCACATGCATCAAGCCCTGTTTTCCTAGAGCGAGGATCCGGTATTTTTGTATACATAGCGCCTCATTTCTAGATTGTGGACACGGACACGGGTGCGAGTCTCGGCCACAATGAGGTGGGCGAATTGTGTATCCGGGGACCGCACGTGATGAAGGGTTACCATGACAATCCGAAGGCAACCAATCAGATGATTGACACGGATGGATGGTTGCACACGGGTGTGTTTTATTTCTATATTTGATCCTCGCTCTGGAAAAAACGGGGCTTAATGCATGTGCATACATTGTCGTCCCAGATTAGCCTGTGCAGTCCGCAAAGGCTAATCAGGGATGACACTTTCCGACTTTACTGGATTTTCGCTAAGAAGAGACTTCCTTTAAACGAAAAATACCATGCATTAAACCCCTTTTTCTCAGAGCGAGGATAATATTTATTGTAATTGTTTGTCACAAAGCGACTTCTCCGCAAGTGTTCCCTCATTAATCTTGTTCGGTTGTCTTTTTTCGTGTGGTGGCTAATTGTGGTGTGTCTATGCCGGTCTGTAAAACGCTTTCCTCTATGCCTATGCTTAAGGGATTTGATTATGTGCCGGAAAATTATAACAAGTAAACGATGACTGCTTCAAAAGGATGATCTTATGAAAACTGTCAAAGAGAATTTTCAGTAAGCATTAAACCACCCCGCCTGAGTCGTCCGTAAGCGTCAGCCCCTGTATGACTTACCGATAGTATCAAAAGTAAAACAAGTTATACTTGCATGTTGAGAAATATGCCTAATCTTTATACGCCTGGGTGGAGAGGAGGGGTAAGTTTTTCCTCACACAAAAATTAAGTGGTCTCGGAGAGATTCCAATAAGTTACCCCCCTTACAAGTCATATAAGCCAATCAATTTCTGATATATTGTTAGCTACACGGTTTTCTGGTAAAACGTTCATATTTTTCATTTGCAGGTGACGTTGGCTTTTTCAGCGACACAGGCCGCCTCACGATTTCAGACAGACTGAAAGAGCTCATCAAATACAAGGCCCTCCAGGTGACTTGCCATAGACAGCATTTAAGCAACGACTAACGCAATAATTTGTGCAGCGATCTAAGAAAACATGGCTTAATACATGTGCGTAAAGTGTCATTCCAGATTAGCATGTGCAATTCGCATAGGCTAATCAGGAACGAAACTGGAAATTACGTAAAAGCGGAAAGTGTCGTCCCTGATTAGCCTGTGTGGACTGCACAGACTATTCTGGTTTAACACTCTGCATACATGCATTAAGCCCAGTTTGCCCAGAACGAGGCTAATTTCGTGCGCAGGGTTCATCATTTATTAATGTGAAGCAAACCGGGTGATACTCTGGTTGCTCGGTTGGCTTTACGTCGCTTGAAGTAGACACTCGTTAATGACCTGTTCTTGTTTACAGCTAAATAAGAGCACATTGCTGCTTATTTCGATTGATTTGCGTTTGGCAAAGTTGAAACAATAGGCGAAGCGACGTATGTTCTTTCTCTGGGTAATGGACCATACCATTCATTTTCTAGGGTTCAGTTTAGACTTATAGTAGTTTTGTCAATTTTCAAATTCATCATATGTTGTGTTACTTTGCTGCAGCTAAAACTTGTATAACCAACCCACCAGAGTTGATATTGCTCAAGACAGTAACTTTCTTTCTTTGCTAAGAGAACAACGGATTTGTCTCCCTTTAAATGTTCTATACGATTTTAGCAGTTTATGTTCAGGTACTTGAATACGGTGTCTATGTTTGTGTATCATACATTCTTACTTGCAGGGATCTTGGTCAAGCTGCTCAAAACCTTAAACGACGATTAACTTTTGAATCAGGTCATTTGTATAAATACAAATGTTGAACCTTTTCTCAATATCATTTATGTGTATTGTCAACAACTATAAATGTTCAAATGAAAACTTGAAAACTGGGCTCAATGCATGTGCTTAGTTTTTAAACGACATTTTTTAAACAAGATTTAAGTGTCGTCCCTGATTAGTCTTGGACGAAACTTCACGAAAGCACACGCATTAAGACCAGTTTTTCTAAAACGCGGCTTAAGTTTCGAACACCATGACTCGAACATTGAACCACTTGTAAACCCCCAGGTTGCTCCGGCGGAACTGGAGGACCTGCTCCACAAACATCCGGCTGTGTTGGATGTCGCGGTTGTTGCCGCCGCCGACGAAAAAGCCGGCGAGGTCCCGCAAGCGTTCGTCGTTATCCGACCAAACATGGCGGCCAAAGAGGAGGAGATCAGGAAGTTTGTTGATGGTAATTAAAAGGCAGAGCAATTGTTTTCTTAGGTATGGTCACTAATTAATTTGGACGCCGTCGGTATGAACGCCTCTCCAATTGAGTAGAATATTTCACAGAAACGTTAGTCAAGTTCCTTTCATGGTGTCATATAAATTATCCACAAATCGATCTCTCCTTAGTTTATGGACAATTTGCGTACATATTACTATTCATGTACTTAATTTATATTTCGTGTAAACTAGTCGTTTACAAATATATGTAGCACTACAAACTGATCGTATTTTCGTTTTTTTTTTCGTAGACCAAGTATCGGATCATAAGAAGCTGAGAGGTGGCGTGAAATTCCTGAAAGAAATCCCGAAGTCGCCCAGCGGGAAAATACTGCGTCGACTCCTTAAAGACCTGAAGTAGACGACACACGATGTTTAATAGTGTTCAGTCTCACTCTGGGAAAACCGGGCTTAATGCAAATGAATAAATTGTCGTCTCAGATTAGCCTGTGCAGTCCGCACACCTTATCAGGGATGACACTTTCCGCTTTTATGGTATTTTTGTTTAAAGTCTCTTCTTTGCAAAAATCCAGTTCCGGCGGAAAGTGTCGCCCCTGATTAGCCTGTGCGAACTGCATATGTTAATAAGGAATGAAACTTTACGCATATGCATTTAAACTCGTTTTCACAGAACAAGGCTTATTTCATTTTTTGCAAATGGGTGGATGTGCAATGAGATTATATGATAAGCTTTAAACTGTATAGTTTGAAAAACTTTATAAGGAGTGAATGCAGTCGGTAAAAATACCATTGAGAAGTGTTATTAACATACATGTATTTATGTCTTATTTTCATTTAAAAATCTAGATTTATAGACAGTGATTAATATGGCTTTGACAATATATGCCTTGTTTTGACTTTTGGTCTCTAAGTATGACATTCACTGTTATAAAATGGTTCTTATGCGCTAAAAAACGTACATTATAGTTGAACATCTGAGCCATGTTTATTCTTAAATTCATGGCACAGTTGTAGTTAGACCTCATTGTATGACCTTAAACTTGAAGGTGCACTTCCAACAGACTAATGCACTTCATTCGAGCAAATGTATTTTAAAATCCGCCATAGCACTGTCAAGTTAAAGATCGGACAAGTCCTGTATCTTTACATGTGACCTCAAATTTTGACCTAGACCTTGAAGGTAGCAACATAGTTGTTGTGTTTGACACACCATAAGTGATTTACACCATCAACAACAGTTCTTCGAAAGTGCTTTGAACGATCAACAATAGTGCTTTGTAGTATCAAAAAGAGTCACACTACCCACAAATCACCAAGTCCATTCCGTATTCTAATTAGGTAATTTGGTATTTCATTTAACATTTATTCTCAGATATTAAATATGCTATGGAACAAAAAATTATAAAACATCCAATAGTATGTTGAATGATTTATTTACATATGTTCATAACAAAATATTCAATTTCACAGTTTTAACACATGCACATTAATAATTTACTTAAATAAAATGCAAATATAATATTGTTCCTGACTTTCAAGAACGTGGCGCTGTCAGCAAATTGACAATAAATGCTTCATGCTTACATCACAGTGAAAACACTCGAAAATATACGTGAACAATTACTAAGGTCTAAATAGTGCAAAATTCAAGCGGTAAACAGACCACAACAAATCCAAATCCAAGATGAAGTGAACTAAAATCTATTTCAAACATGATTGAAGTGAAATAAATCCAATTCACATATGAATACGATGCTATTTTGAAAATAAGTGCAAAAGAAACACAACAAAATAATGACACAACTTTTATTAAAGATTGTGAAAAGGAATGAGAAGAACAATGAGTATGTACACTAAATTCGTATTGTATTAAAGTTAACACACAAGTACTTAAATTTTGACATTTTTTAATAACCATATTGCAAAACACAAACATCAACATCTCTCTCTCTCCCCCTCCCTACTATCCATGACAACAGATATTACGACAATTAAGGTTAAATACTTATATTGTCTCAATACTTTAGACAAGGACTAGTTACAGTTTACATGTATACGAGTAAACAGAATGGCAGCTGATAATATCAATGCTTCACTATACATCAACATGGATGAGTACAGGTGCCAGACAACTGGCCCCAAAGCCAACTCGCCCCAGGACAACTCGCCCCGAATCTATTGGACAACTCGCCCCAAATCTATTGGACAACTCGCCCCAACCAAAAGACAACACGCCCCAATTTATTTTCGTATATATCATGAGTACATGAATTAACAAATCAACACATTTCTTATAATAACTTATTTTGAAGTATTTCACCAAAACTTTTATGTTTTCAGGGTTGTACAGTCAAATTAACATTAAATAAATGGGAGGGGGAGGGGGTAGTGAATCAAAATATTTATCCCAGAAGAATTTGACAAATGTATATTTTTTTTATAGTTTAAAGTCCCATAAACACTAAATTTCAACGAATTGTTTCGTAACACATTTCATAAAATGAAGATTTTGCATTTTGTATCTCGTTAACTCTGTGTTACCAGACCACATCTAGCATTGAAATTTTGGCTATTGCTATAAGGAGCACTGATGTGTTATGGGTTAACTTTATTTTATGAAATATGATACAAAATATTCGTTAATTTTGAGTGTTTATGGGGCTTTAATTATTTAGGCAAGTGGGTGAAAACAATCAAAATAAAACTAGAGTGTTCACAAGGTAAAGGTTGACCAGGGGCGACACAAAAAGAGATCACAAATGCTCACCGTGGACAGCTTGTGCTTAGGTGAGATAACATTGTCATGGACAAGTCGTAAATTTATGATGATGATCATTGATATTGTATTATCTGAGAACTTGATCGTGTATTACTGAACTTTCTTTTCACACAACTGGTCCATGTCTTGATCTGCAGCCACAAATACATTCAGACATGTTAAAAATGAGTTCCAATTTACATAATTATAAGCTTTAACAACTCATTTTCATAGTACATATAAAATAAATAAAATGCACTTCGTCCAATATAAAATCTTAAATTTTCAATCAAACCTTTAAATGAAATGCTATTATGATTTCTAATCTACAAAGCATTCTTTACCGGTAACCAAACATTAATAAGAAGTTTGTGTAATATGTACAATAAGGTGCACTCAATTCGACAAATACATACATTTTTACACCACAACTAATCAAACTTAACACACAAAGTTGTCAAATTGCCAGTTTTGAAATTTTGTGCAATAACCACAACTGCTATGGTGCATTTAAGATACATTGTACAAGCAAGTCTGTGTTTTTTTCTGCAGAGAATATTTGTATATTTTAGTTAAAATATCAATAATATCTATGACATGCCATTATAAAAAATTACCCCTTTGCATGCTGGGTAATTTGTTGTCTGCTTAAATGTTGTCTGCTGAATTTCTAAAATTAGCATTTTCTTCGATTTTTTTTCAAAGAATACTATCAGAATAGCAAACAGTTTGGATCCTGATGAGACGCCACGTTCTGTGGCGTCTCATCTGGATCCAAACTGTTTGCAAAAACCTTCAGTTTCCGGTTCCAGCACTGAAAGGGTAACAGCACTGTCATAAAGAAGAATACTTTGAATGAAGATGTTCCCATATATTTTGTTACTACACAGATGCAAACGGATATAGTAAATCAAGTATTTATAACAAATCATTAGCCCCAGTAAATTGATTTCTATGTAAACTGTGTATTAGCATTCACAGAAAACCCGATGTTGGCATGTGTTGACTCAGTTAAAATAGGGGTAAAGAAAAAACATTAGAATGGGGGTTAAGAGAGAACATTAGAACTGGTAATTTTAAAATCCCAGTTTCTTCTTTTATGTCACTATATTGAAGTTTTGTTTTTTGATAGAGAAACTTAAAGAGTTGTGTGTACAATGAGAAAAACAAAAACAAACCTAAAACTGGAACCTCAATAAATAAAGCACCAGTTTGATAATACAGCCATTATATTTATAGATTGGTTCCATAACAGAACGTATACAATTTTTGATATTTACCAAACTGACCAGACAGTCTCTATACATTAAAATGAAAAATATATGAACATTCATCACTATAAGCCTCCAGCATCAAAATGCCACAATCCCAGAATCACAAACAAGAGCTGCATTTCCACTGTACATATCCTTTTTACAAGTTTTTGAGGTATAAACTTTTAAAAACATTCTCTGAGTATGTTGAACAAGACCGAACACAACTGAAGGCCGTATACTCAACTAAGTTGAGCTGCAATTGCATGGGTAAATGTTGTAACCTAATGTCTTTCAATCCATATGTTAAAAGTATACATTGCCAGGAACTAATAATAATCTTTTCAAAAAATGTAATATTCTTAAAAATACAATATCATTTCTCAAAGCATCTGCTTAATCGGAACAAAATCAAGATCTCTCCAAAGAGAACGCTCCACTATTTTTCTGCAAAGTTAGCTTTAAGAGCATAATGCACATGTTCTTTCAGCGACTGACCTAAAATAATTACCATGAAAGAATATTTAAAGTAAAAAAAGGATTCGAAGTACAAAAAGGACATTAATTCTACTTAATTTTGGGTCAGAGTTATGGGCCTTGGCCTTGAACTCACAATATGACTCAAAAGACATTTGTAAACTTGCAATTGAATACCTTACGTAGAAACCAAGATATTACTGAGATGTTACATGTAAACCAGAGCTTTACACCAATGCAAACGCTGACAAACTAGCGAGAAGTGTAGCTCGAGTATTATTCGATGAATTGTAAAAAGAAAATTAACACAATAAATAATGGAATAAAAAAAAACTCTCAGAATGTAGGAAAGTTAATGTCTATGCCCTAGACTAAGTATCACTGGAATAAAGGCCCCAGTAACCAAGGCAACAATGTCTACTTTTGTGAATCCCTTATGTTCATGAATGACTACAGATCCATCTTTCAAAGTCTGCTTGGTGAGTCGACTAGCTATCTCTGGTAGAACATGAACGGTCGCTACGTAGAGAAACGTCCCTGCGCTGAATAGCATCGCTATACCCGTAGTGTGAGTACCATTTAGAGATGCAAGACTTTTCTGAAAAAACAATGAATTTATTGATTTCAAATAGAAATCCATGCAGTAAGAAATACAGCCAGAGCAAGTATTCACAGAGCTTCTGAGGGAAATCTTAACTTAATTTGTACTCAATTAAAATTATTCATTAAATCCAATGTTTTTTGTTAAAAAAGGAGACATTTTTAATCATACATGTACTATCAATATTTACATGTTTAAGGCATTCAAATGTTAGACTTGAACAAGAAATGCTAGGAATCTTGCTGATTTTAAGGAATTTACCTAAAAAAATAATCTGTGTGCAAAGCATTAGACCCCAGTTTCATTGAAGAAAAGGATGATACATCTTCTATCAGCACAACAGAATGTGTGTGCTCTGATCGTTCAATCAATGTCACACTCTCACCTGATTCAAGCACATATATGTGACAATGGCTCCTATAGGGGCAGCTGCAGCAAATATGAACAAATGCTTTCGTATCCTCGGTCGATCAAACCCCTCGTGCAGTAAAAAGGACACCAAACCAAATGCAGCTGGCATCTGAAACACAAGATGGAACATTGTGGAGGAGCTCTGTTGATTGAATTATAATCGCTAAACTTCAGTCACTGATAGTGATATTTCAACATACCCTCGTTTCAACATACCCTGGCTATGTATACAAGACAATAACACACCGACTGCTATGTCTCTTTAGCACTTTAATAAAGATGAGATGTAGTTGATATTTGTTTTGGTTTCATTTCATCATTCCTCAGAAAGTAATGGTTCTAGT
The DNA here is from genome assembly GCA_007657795.1 of Dreissena rostriformis. NCBI lineage: Eukaryota > Metazoa > Mollusca > Bivalvia > Myida > Dreissenidae > Dreissena > Dreissena rostriformis. The sequence goes on along the minus strand of VMBQ01003758.1, from coordinate 54,663 downwards.
GCACTGGTCTGCATATAACAATTGAGTAGTTAAATAATAATTGAATTGAAATTTATTCTCTTTTGTTGCTATATAATTTTGAATAATGATGCCATGAGGTTAATTTTTATATGTACACTTAAATGTTTAATGAATGATTCTGGACCATGTTTGAGGTTTGGAGCTCCTTTAACCCTTTGCATGCTGGGAAATTTGTCGTCTGCTCAAATGTTGTCTGCTAAATTTCTAAAATTAGCATTTTCTTCGATTTTTTTTAAAGAATACTATCAGAATAGCAAACAGTTTGGATCCTGATGAGACGCCACGTTCTATGGCGTCTCATCTGGATCCAAACTGTTTGCAAAGGCCATCAAAATCCGGTTCCAGCGCTCAAAGGTTTAAACCGGTTTAAGCCCCCGGTGCTTTTGCATTGCTCATGTTTGTGTCATTTTTATTTACATGTGTGTCTTGCCAAGCTCATTCCTTTTGTGTCTCACTGTTTGGCAATTTGTTCCTTGCCATAAACAAAGGACCAAATTGTATAATTGGCGTTTTCTTTCCTGCTGGTGCAGCTGTTGTTAACACGTATTTCTCTGTGAATTGTTTCTTTTGCAACAATTGTAGTGACATTGAAGGTTACAAATGTGGCGTGTTCTGAGAAAACTGGGGAAAATGCTTGTGCGTAAATTGTCATCCCAGATTAGCCTGTGCAGTCCGCACAGGCTAATCAGGGACGACAATTTCCGCTTTTATGGATTATTTTGTTTAAATGACGTCTCTTCTTAGCGAAAATCCAGTTTAGGCGGAAAGTGTCGTCCCGGATTACCCTGTGGGGACTGCACAGGCTAATCCGGGATGACACTTTACGCACAAGCATTTTGCCAAGTTTTCTCAGAACACGCCACAAATACTAGTTACCTTGTGCAGCATGATAGCGACGAACACAATGAGGGTGAGGTGAGCCGTTGACATGGAAACTGCTGCTCCCAGGGCAATACCATCGGCTGTGGGAAAAACAAGTGCTCGGTTTGAGGCAAAAGAAAATAAGTAATACATGTAGTAATTACACAACCTAACAATAACCAACCAACCTCTAAGGTCGCCGTGGTGTAGTGTAGCGACCAAGAGATGGGTTTAATCCCCACTGTGGGAGCATTCTTTAGACATCCACCAAAGACACCAAGTACAAGTTATACCAAGAAATGGACCCCAGGGCGTTTCAATAAGCTTAAGGCATCTGATACAATCAATCTGGCAGAATTTCTTTAAATCATCAAATGTGTCCTACTGTTCTTATATCTCTCATGTCTATATCTTTCGACATTTAAAACTAGAAACGGCCTGGCAGAGGCCGACGCGTATCCCCACGCCGAATGTTTGACCTAGGTGTGCCCCAGGGTTGGAAATGGGGCCATGCATAGTTGAGATTGACCGTATTGTCATAAGAGAAGTTCAGTATCAATTAGAAGTGAATTGGTGAAGAAACGAAGAAGTTATAGTAAAAGGCAATTTTGGGTGGGTGTGAACTATGTGCGCACGGCGCCCCAGGGTTGGTAATGGGGCCATGCATAGTTGAGATTGACCGTATTGTCAAAAGAGAAGTTCAGTATCAATTTGAAGTGAATCGGTGTAGAAATGAAGAAATTATAGTAAAAGGCAGTTTTGGGTGGGTTTTGGGTGGGTGTGGCAGTCTCCGCCAAACATGGCCGGACCGACGGACATGTCCTGTAAAATTTTGTAAGGTCCGGCCTGTCGGTCTAATTTACAGGACCGATTGTCCGGCAAAAAAATGAGAACGAATTCGTCTGTTTATTGATGTTTGTATATGGCTCTGAATGTTTTACGCGTTGTAAAAATATCGATCGTGTCTTTATACACGTGCTTTTCCGTACCAACGCTCTTTCTGCTGACGCAATTTCCCGAGAGCACTATTTTACGTTTCGTTTCACACATGTCGCTTTTGTTTGCCCCTTCTTGAATTAACCATTCTTAAACATGTCCTTTTTGAATTTTCTTTGCCCTTTTTGCCCTCATGGGTGTACACTTAATTGACGGGTGTGGAATTTACAACTCAATTGGCATTTAAATGTATGCTCCTCGCAGGCCTGTCTGTCTTGTAAATTTTGATAGTTTTTCCCCAAGTCTGCGTAATTATCAAAGGAATGTTAGTCCAAATCTATGACGGTCTAATCGCTTAACAAGATCATCATAAGTCTTTTAATTAAATGATACAAATATAAATTTGTGTGCTTGTAATCACAATTGTAATTAATAATTATGATCATCGTCAATTGCACCGCCATGACATTGATACCAGCAATGAAACAGGGTTATTTTACTATTATATTCTGTAGCCATGCAGTGGGTCCTGTAAAAAAAGAGGAGGTCCTGTATATTTTCCAAGTTTACAGGACCTACTGTCCTGTAAAAATTTGACAAGTTTGGATATGACTGAATGTAGTAATTATATTAGAAGTATGTATTGTTATAAAAAATATGAGTTAATATACTCAGGGTGAGTGTAAAACAATAAACAATTTATGAATTATATTTATAAATCATCACCAATATTTGATTTTTTTTGTTTCCCGCATAGATAACTGTAAAACAAACAGTTAAAAGGTTTCATACCATGTTTAAATATCATTCCAATAAAAAATAAGTTATATTTATTTGTAGAAGGAAATTGTTTTATAACATTATGATTGTTTACAGCTAGTATTTTTGGAATCAATGGAATTTAAACTGAGAGCTTTGAACTTGGGTATCAGCATATAATTCGTTGATGTCCATATTTAACCAGATTTCACATTCATCTCTGCCATGACCACACAGATGTGTATCTTGCCTCTCCAGCACTGCTGATAACATTTCTCACAATATAATACACATTTAATTGAAATGTAAATAAAAAAAACAACATTTAAATCCAAAGAGGTGCTAATGAATATTGACATAAAAGATTGGTATGTTTTGCTCACTGGAAGCTACTTTATTCAGTTTTACTATGTACCAAACACCTGGTTGTACCTTTATTAGTGCTGCATTGTGAAGGGCCATGCAGTTAGATCCAAGGCTGTGTATTCCTTGTTAACTCATGACCTGATTATGTACCTAATGAAAGTTGTTAGATCATGTACCAAACACTTGGTTGTACTTCTCTAAGCACTGCAGTGTGAAGGGCCACACAGTTAGATCATGTACCAAACACTTGGTTGTACTTCTCTAAGCACTGCAGTGTGAAGGGCTGCACAGTTAGATCATGCACCAAACACTTGGTTGTACTTCTCTAATCACTTTAGTGTGAATGGCCACACAGTTAGATCATGTACCAAACACTTGGTTGTACTTCTCTAATCACTTCAGTGTGAAGGGCCGTACAGTAAGATCATGTACCAAACACTTGGTTGTACTTCTCTAATCACTGCAGTGTGAAGGGCCACACAGTTAGATCATGTACCAAACACTTGAGTTTCCTTTTTTAAGCACTGCATTGTGAAGGGCTGCACAGTTAGATCATGTACCAAACACTTGGTTGTACTTCTCTAAGCACTGCAGTATGAAGGGCTGCATAGTTTGATCATGTACCAAACACTTGGTTGTACTTCTCTAAGCACTGCAGTGTGAAGGGCCACACAGTTAGATCATGTACCAAACACTTGGTTGTACTTCTCTAAGCACTGCAGTGTGAAGGGCTGCACAGTTAGATCATG
>VMBQ01003758.1:14402-50965 GCA_007657795.1 Dreissena rostriformis | reverse complement strand
AATCTGGTTGCAAATTCATAACCCTTTGCATGCTGGGAAATTTGTCGTCTGCTAAAATGTCGTCTGCTGAATTTCTAAAATTAGCATTTTCTTCGATTTTTTTTTTCAAAGAATACTATCAGAATAGCAAACAGTTTGGATCCTGATGAGACGCCACGTTCTGTGGCGTCTCATCTGGATCCAAACTGTTTGCAAAGGCCTTCAAAATCCGGTTCCAGCACTCAAAGGGTTAATGCCTATGTGTAAAGTATTGTCCCAGATTAGCCTGTGGAGTCAGGCTCATCAGGTGAGACACTTTCCACTAAAACTAGATTTTTGGTAAGAAGAGACTTCCCTGGGTAAACTGGGCTTAATACACATGCATAAAGTGTCATCCCACATTACCCTGTGCAGTCTGCACAGGCTAATCAGAAACACTTTCTGTCTAGACTTGATTTTCGTAAAGAAGAGACCTCCTTTAAATGAAAAATTCCATAAAAGCTGAAAGTGTCATCTCTGATTAGCCTGTGCAGACTGCACAGGCTAATCAAGGACGAATTTTTATGCACATGCATTAAGCCCAGTGTTCCTGGGAGAAGGCTCAATTTAAGTATCACACAACCCCTACCTGTTGGGGCGTGCGGGTGACCTCCCCCACCAATCTGGTCAATCAGCAGCATGAAGATGAAGCCGGAGACCAGCGTTATGCCGATCAGCTGGTGGTCATCAAACATCGGCTCACTGTGAACGTGCTCGTGGTCTTCAGAGGCATGATCGCCGGCAGCGTGCACGGAAGAAGTCTTGTCGTCATGGTGATGATCTGCTGCTGGAAGTGTTCATTAAGAGTAAGGAATTGGATCAATTTGAGTCTCGCACTGGGAAAACAGGACTTAAACCATGTGCGTAAAGTATCTTCCTAGGTTAGCAAGTGCAGTCTGCACAGGCTAATCAGGGTCTACACTTTCCCTATAACCTGGATTTTTGCTTAGAAAGGAATTCCTTTAAACAAAACATACCATAAAAACAAAAATCCAGTTTAGGCCGAAAGTGTCATCCCTGATTAGCATGTGCAGACTGCACAGGCTTATCTGTGAAGACACTTCATGCACAGGAATAACACCCCGTTTTCCCAGTGCAAGACTCAAATTATCCATTTTGACTTAATGTAATGTGTAATGTACTTTTCACCTAGTTAAAACTACCGTCGCTTTTCGTAGACCGTTCATATGTGGTTCCCCAGCTTAATATTTGTTTAAGTTTGATATTGTGTTGTATGGTTTGCCATGTATATGTGATCCATAACTTGCCTAGATGAAACAAGAGCTTTCTTTTGCCACAGACAAAACAGCAGTCCCCTACTGGGTTAATGCTGTTCCAGTAAGAACTGGATCTCCATAACTTTCATTAACGATTAAACTTATTAAGTACTTTCTAGTTACAATGTATGTCAGGTTGAAGAGTTTATAGTTCAATTATTGCTACAACAAAAGCAACCAAGATTTTGGTCTGATGTAAACACTAAAACAGCATGCATATTTATTATTTGTCCCTCTATACACATACCAAGTTTAATCAACCAATAACAACAACTAACCAATGTTTTCAAAATAGCTTCAAGGCTGGCAAAATGGCATCTTATAAATAGCTCTATTAAATTGACAAAAAAATAAAAAGCTCAAATAACCATGCACTGAACTTCCTGTGTTTGTAGACGCGTCATTAACAATTTATACACATGATTTGTCAAAAAGCTCTTAGGCTAATTTGATACAAGAACTTAATACAGTTTTTGTCAGGAAACTTATAAGGGCACAAGTACACAATTAGTAAAAGAAAAATAGTCTTATTAGTTTCTTACGACAGATTCTGTTTAAAATGACCTAAATGAACTCACAGATTGCCAAACTGACAATTTATTTTCAAATATTTTACAAATAAACAAGAGATGTGTTTGTCAGAAACACAATGCCCCCTTCTGCGCCGCTGTGAAACCATATATTTGACCTTTGACCTTGAAGGATGACCTTGACCTACCACCACTCAAAATGTGCAGCTCCATGAGATACACATGCGTGCCAAATATAAAGTTGCTATCTCCAATATTGCAAAAGTTATGACCAATGTTTAAGTTTTCGGACGGACGGACAGACTGACTGACAGTTCAAAAACTATATGCCACAATTCGGGGGCATAAATCAATCATTAAGTAATTAAACAAGAGATGTGTTTGTCAGAAACACAATGCCCCCTAATGCGCCGCATTTTTTTAAATATTTTTTTTTACCTTTGACCTTGAAGGATGACCTTGACCTTTCACCACTCAAAATGTGCACCTCCATGAGATACACATGCATGCCAAATATCAAGTTACTATCTTCAATATTGCAAAAGTTATGACCAACGTTAAAGTTTTCGGACGGATGCACAGACTAACGGACGGACTGACAGTTCAACTGCTATATGCCACCCTACCGGGGGCATAAAAATAACTTATTACACATAAAAAATATATACATAAAAGTCAATAAGTACACATTAATACATCAAACTAGAAATAGAGACTAGACTCACTAGAGTATTAATTTATGGTTTCTTATCTTCAATCAGTTAAATCTGATAAAAGTATAAAGTATTCTCGTTTCGAAAGATATGGAATTGTCAGATATTTTAGAGTATTGACAGCAACATTTTGGGGGAATTCAGTAAGAATTATAGTTTTATTGTCTATAAACCTTGTAAAGGGCACTTGATCTTCTTTTGAAGTGTGTGTATGGAAGCAAAAAAAGTGAATACAGAAAAAAGGTCACTTGCTCCCACCCAGCCTTTAATGATACAGCCTTTACAGGCAACATTTTATTATTTTTAAATTTAAATGATTATGACTTATTGTGCTGATTTGTATTTTCAGTTAAAGTTTTCAATTCAAAATATGATGATAAATGATGATGATTGTGCTTGTGGTGATACAAATGATAGTGAAGGTGTTGATGTGGATGATGATGATTAAAGATTGGTTTGATTGATGAGGACATTTCAAGTTTGTAATAGTGCTACTTTTTGAAAAGTATTCCTAGAATAGTGTGTAATACATATAATCATGCAATCAATGATTTTTTTCTTTTGGCATTTTATATTAATTGCAAACCACTTCAAAGGATTGTTTTTATTTGTTACAAATTAAATTTTATTTGAATCCTTACAGAGCCTAGAATTATGCATCAATGTTTACAAATATTACTTGTTTCTTTCATGCAGATTGAATTATTTTTTATAAATGGAAAACAAACTTTAAACATATCCAATATGATTTGTTCAAACATTGCCATGCATTGTCACAAAAAGGCACTGAACACTAGTTGGCATGATAACCTATTGGGTATGTTCTTGAAGGTAAATCTTTCTTGAAATTATTATGTTTTTGAACAATAGGATTTGTGTTCACAAGATCAAATGCTTTTATCTTTTGCAACAGTTAGAATGTTGATAGGAACTTTAAAAAATATGTAAACAGAATTTTTGAACATTAATAAGATAACTTACCACTGGAACCAATTTCCATAGCATGGATCCCTTCTGGTATAATCACAGCCAGGGCGGTCCCTACTAACAGGCCAGCTCCCAAGACAGTCATTAACTTGACTTTATCCTGAACAAGACAAAACAATAAATGGGTAATGAATCCAGCAAAAATAAGTTAATAGTTCATGAATTCACTTCATCTTGAGAAAATACTTTATATACTGTAAAACCATTAATATTCTTTGGAATTAAATTTTGTTTTTATGTTTTTGTTTTGCATTTTTAAAATAATAATTCTGTGGACGATTCAAATCATAGATGTTGATTGTTTTCCAGATGCGTTGTGTAACTTGGTTTCCTATTTTTATCAACCATTACGCTCCAAAAGGGTGCAACACCGTGGGAGGTTAACCCTATGATTATCCAGTAACTTAAGCAAACACAGGGCACATTACTGAGAAAGGATAGTCAGACTACAGTGTAACAAAGTATCAAAAAGTGGACCCTCAATAAAATATACCATTGAATAATATATAGGGCTCTTACATAAAGAAGCTTTCTCATCGTTTCACATTAAAACAAACGTGGGGCCGTGACAATATCTGGGTATAATGTTCTGAGGCCAGCAGTTGATTATATAACACCCTAAATCCTGAATTCAAGGAGGAGTGAATGTCAATGCATGGAGTTGNCATTCTTCCCAAGTGCTATTGTGATGTGGAACAACCTCCCTGCCACTACAGTTTTTCATCCTGATCTTGAAGGGTTTAGGCAGTCCCTGCCTTCCCCTTCTGCCCCTTGAACTCCGGGAAACATGTTTTTATCCTTAAATCACTTCACTTCACCCATACTTTTATCCTTCTCACTTTTAACACTTTTATCATGCACTGACTGCGCACCTGTCAATAATACCCGAAAGGGGAGTTTAGACAGTATTGATAGATAGATAGGTTCTAGTGGCAATAACAAATAGAATTAGGATTGTTTTTAATTTATTAAATAACCAAACTCATAAGCAATGGGAAATAGCAAATATGACAAAAAAAATAAGATGACAAATCTTTGAGCTTTTATGAGTACAAACGTACGCGGAGGGTCAGAAGCTGGGAGTTGGATTATTGCAACTAGCTTTCACTAGGTTTAATAACAATATGCTACACAAGAAAGTGTTGCTCTAACTCGAAGTGGTCTGATTTCCATACCTCTGACATATTTATAGACAGCGGTATGATGCCAGACAAATAACAGCCGATCAACATGGCCAACGACAACACAAGCAACGTCCAAATATCATCCATTTTTATTGTTTATGTTTTCAATCTGCCATGTAGACAAATGACTGTATCCCGGCGGCCGGAAAATGTCACCTCTGTAACAAGGTTACATTATACTAAATTAATGGATCATGTACTCTCTAAATAAGGCAACACATTACACTCGAATGCATAGTTTACAATTGAGACACTTGTTTTGATTTTATCGTTTGTAAATATTGATATAGGGTAGGCATAGGTGCTCATTACTAAATCACTAAAATATGTTAAAATTAGAGACTACAGTGAGGGCTACATTCCACTAGAAAACGGCCGAAAAAAGTGAAAAAACAGTTGATCTTAATTTGTGTCGATTTATTTCTTGCTTCACACATGACACATCTTTTTATGCTTAAATCAATTCAGCCTAGAATGATCTTTAAGAAAATGTATGGTTATGATGGTCTCTATGTGAAAAATATTTCAATTATATTACGGTAAAGTTGTGGCTTTTAAGCGTGATAATCGAAAAAAAGATGGTTGGGTAAATGAAAGATTTAGTCTTTTAACAACTTAGATGAGTCCGTCATCCCCCATTTATATATTGAAAATGATCATACTTTTCTGCACCTTGTGATTTCCCAGTTCTTGTATTACTTTATCATAATTCAAACACAATAACTTACACACGCGTACAAGTCGTTGTTATAAACATTAAGAAGTGAAGTTTACAACTCGCTTTTCTATGAATAAAATTTCCCCCAAAATTATATTACATGTTAAAGTGTCCTGTTACAGATTGAAGCGTTTTCTATAAATGAAATGCTTGTGATAAAATTCACTCCTATCTCAAAGAATAACTGACTTCCTGTTGCACTATTAATACTAAACATATAATATGATATACACGTACGTGTAATACTTTGATGTCTGTACATATATTCTAAATACTACAACTCACAATAAAATGTATGAACGACGTTTGAACATATGTGGAAGGAATCAAACAGGCTAACAGTTGAAGAAATTACATCAGTCTTAAGATTAAACCAAAAGTGGTGTCAAGTAGAAGTTTTAAAGCCTCGATCAATTGGGAAATTTTGAGGCCACACCAGCAAGCTATATGCTTTACACGACAATGATTCACCGGTTATCATCTACATTAACTGTTTATGCAGGTATTCGTATAGGCAGCCAACCGCAGCTGATAACTTCCTTCCATAAGAACAGCGACGTAGCGATAATACTGTTCAAAGTGTAACATTATGGTTGTTAAACACAGTAACAAACACTGTTCGTTTTTCTTTTCATCGCGATTGATTTCTGTTGAATATTTTCTAATATAACGCTTGCTAATGTTCGTGAAATACAATTTTTTGCTCTACTCGATTGTCAAACTAGGACAGTCATTTACCGAAAAATGAAAGTTCAAAACTGACCAAACAGGCTGTATACATTTTCTGATTGGCCATTATGTATATGTCGGTTGACCGACTGTCTTATGTTCCGGTTCAATAACGCAGAAACCCGCTAGACTCGAAAAGTGCCAGACACAATTATTTACGCTTGACCAATGTTTTTGATGACCATGTCTAGATAATGTTTTTTGGGACTAAGAAATTTCGCTTCAATAAGCATATTTGACCATATCAATTGATGTTCTAGATTGAGAAAATAAAGTTAAACTCTAATAAACAATTGTTTAAACTTCATTAGATATTCTATCTGTACTGGCATCTGTTATGTACTGACTTAGGTAATGTCGACCTACAAGCCAAATGGTTGGTTAAACGTATTTGCACTGTACTTTAAAATATGCCATTTGTGGTTTTCTTTTTAATCTTTTGCATATACAATTACATTCTTTATAATAATTAAACATCTATTAATAACCTCTAAAATTAATTTCTAAATACCAGCAACATACAGCTACGTTACAAAAGACAAGGCTTGAACATAATAAACAAGGATTCGATTAATGCTAATGTGTTTTAAGATTTATGTCCAGAATAACCATACACATAAAGATGTTGTAGTATGTCCTTAGCCAACCGTGTTTTAAACATTTAGAGAGAAAAAAGAAACGTAAGTGTAACATGGGGCTTAATTCATAACAGTCTCATACTATGTTTAATATGACTTCAAGATAGTTAACTATTCATTTAAAGTAAAGTGTTACTAATTAATAACACTCTACTTATGTTAATAACCCTTTGCAGGACTGGAAAGAATGGGATCCGGTAAGTTTCAAATTAAATGTCACCTGACGCCTTTTGAGGTCAACATACGACAATCAACACAGCACATACGCCAGTTGAGAGTGAACAACCGTTTTTGACAATGATTGGCGACACACGACGACATTTTAACATTTGAGAGACGCTTTTTGCTATAGGTTTCAATTTATATAAATATTTTATGGGAACACGGGGACAATCGATTCGTTTTCCATGCCATAAAAAGATGGTTACGTCACTGCTTTTTATAACCTCTTGCTACGCCTTGCTACAACCATTTGGTTACATTAGGCGTCAGACATAATGAAGAACGCGAAGGAATGACAATTTCGTAATAACCGAATTTATAACTATTATATTATTCTCAAATGATAATCAATACTGTATATGTTTAGTATTGGTCTAAACATGGAGGATCAAAATGTTTTCAATTAATACTTGCATTATGTAGATTCACATTGTTTTGTCACTTCTGTGTTCATGGCGCCATGTTTAAAGTAAACAATTACATTTCCATCATCATGCATAGAGTCGGTTTAAACAAGTTGGCATAACCTGTGTGTACACAACGATGTATGAGTGAAATACGACGCATGTTATTCAACTCGAAACGCGGCAGTGACCACCGATTCACGACATACACTCTAGTAAATATCGCGTGTCGTCGTACATTCTCGTTGGTCTCGCTGAATGTCTTAACTTTACAACAAGGGCTCCAAAAGTTGTGGGATACATTGAGAAATTAAATCGTTCGCCGAGGTAGTGGATATGTTGTCCGCCGTGCGACCGGGTGTCACGGGTTTGATTTCCACTGTGGGGGCCTTCTTTAGATCTAGACACCAAGTACTGGTTCTAGTCCCAGGAAAAGGGCTCGAGAGCGTTTCAAATAAGCCTTAGGTTTTCGATGCGATCGAGCTAAAATAAATAGGTTTCAACTAAATCATTCGACTCTATCTAACCCTCTTTATTACATTTTTTGCATATAAGGTTATTTGTATGCGTTACTTTTAAGGAAAAGTTTAAGGCTTGGACCGATACAAGGTGGCTATGTAGCTACGTCACTGTTAAAATACATACCGAAACAAACATATCACATATCAAAAATAAAATTCCCTGGTTGACTACCGCACGAGATTAATTGACACGGATTTCTTTTCTGTCCAATTGGTTTCACCAGACTCGAAACAGGTATGTACTGAATGTGTATTTCGATTGTGTTTGAATAATTACTTTTCAAATTGAGTCTTTTGTAACCTAATGAGCTTAATTAAATGTAGAGTGTCAAATGATTCTAAATATAAGGCCAGTATACGTGAACGGTCTTTTCAAAGAAAGTAAAGCGAAGATTATAAAAATAAATTAAATGTATTTTCTGTCAGACAAACAATAAGTTTAACAAATATATGTAAAGTTATTAGGCAAGGACATGCGCTTCTAAACTGTATTTGAGTGACTGGGTCATGCGACAAAATGGCGACCGTGAGTACATTTCAAAACGAAAGTTTAAGGTGCGAATGTACACCGAAGTACCGCCTTATAAATGTATTTGTAATTTGAGTGTAAGATTCATATAATCCTATTTGATCTGTCGTTTCTTTGTGTTCTTAAACTTTGTACAGNTCTTTCAAATTTGTTCAAATTATGCCCCTGGGGTCAAATTTGACTTTGCCCCTGGGGGTCAAAAAATTGAAAATTTGCTTATATAAGGCCTATTTTGTGCAAACTTTATAAATCTTCTTGTCAAGAACCATTGGGCCTAGGGCTACCAAATTTGGTATGTAGTGACATCTTATAGTCCTCTACCAAGTTTGTTCAAATTATGCCCCTGGGGTCAAATTTGACCCTGCCCTGGGGGGTCAAAAAATTGAAAATTTGCTTATATAACCTGTATAAACATGTGCTTTTCCTAGGGGAGACTACTGCTATAAACAATGGATAAACCAAACAACTAGGTTGCTTCCCTTAGAAAAGGTAACTTTGCTCTAAAATAATTTAAGCTTATTGTTGAAATTCAATAAGCTGTATTATTTTAAGAAACAAAGACAGAATCTCCTTTCCAATAACATTTTATTAGTACCAATACAAAATATAGAAAACAGAAAAATAAGAATGGCAGTTATTTGACCACAGTGTTTCAATTATACTCCTATGAATATCAAGGTCAAACCTTGTCATTAGGAGTAAGACATTGTTTGGAAAATCCCAAAGCCCCGGGAACCAGACGATGTCACGTTTAGCTCAACCATTTCAAGGTAAAATTACTTATGCTGATCTTGTCTCCTCCATATCCAATATCCTCAATTTATCATACTCCATATCAAGTCTCCAAACTAAATAAGTCTCCAAAATGAGTTTCCAAAATAAGTCTCCAAAGTGAATCTCCAAAATAAGTCTCCAAAATAAGTTAAGTCTCCTTTATCTATTAATAGTAAAAAAGTCTCCGCTGTCAGGCTGCCTGTTCCGAGCGACACTGAAGCAATTTGGTGTTAAATCAGGAGAGGCTGCCATCCATACAGAATTGTATTTCTACAACTTATGAATTGTATAAATTGAGACAACTTCTGAAAGGAAAGGCAGCAAACTCCAGTTTAATGATTGCCAAAGTTATGAAAATGCATTTGCATTTGAATAATTGTATATGTGACACCATCTGATTCCCAGCAGCCTGGAATTTTCCATGCGCATTGCACGCTTTTTTCGCACAAAAAAACAGTGGAGCGATACAGGGCCATCATGGCCCTCTTGTTTCAAATTTGGGTTGAACATTTTTCGCGGCCACACGCTATAACTCTGTTGGAAAGTAAGAAGTTTATGCATTAATTTTAAGGTCATTTAGTAGTCTTTCTGCTGGCAAAAGTCCATTATAGTTTTGATTCGTGTTTAAGATTTTGCAAGACTTTAAATGAAATGAAGAATTATGGCAATAACGGATCAAGCGTGATAATATGCATATTGATAATATATTATATTAAAATATATGCAAATCTTGTTGATTCTTACAATAAACGATCTCAATCTTAATGTTATATTTATGTTCCATGTTCAATATCGATGATTAGATATGATTCAAACAATTTACATGGTTAATAGGATGCCCATATCTGTTCGATCTATTTAGGACTTTCAACAGATAATTCACACAAGAACACCATGCGTAAAGTGTAGATACAAGATCACATATAGAAAACAATTAATAAAAAAAATGAATATAATTTATAACTTGCAATGTAACTTGGTCATTGTTAACAACACAGTTCATGTTTCGACAGTTCAAATAGCGTGTTAGATGCCCCCTGAGTGGTTTCGATCACGTGATCCGTTATGGCTACAACTGATCCGTTAATTGACAAATACCTTTTGCCTGCGTTTGAAAAAAGACTATTGACTAGATCAGTAAGCAAAGGTAATATTGAATTAAACTGGTGTAAAAGAAGTCTCAAAACATTTATTGCTTTTCACCAGAATAACTTTATTACGCTACTGATCCGGTAATGGTAACTTGACTGTACTCGAAACTTTTTACGCCGCCCACTTATGAAAAAAAAGGAGAAATACGTTTTCGTACAAAACGTCTTGATAAAATTCACTCAAGTCAATATTATTGTAGGGACAATTCCTTTAAAAGCTTTCAATTACATTAGTAATCCAGTTGTGGAGTCGATGATAAACCATTTACATAAAAACCCATGCAGGAATGTATTCAAACGTGGTAAACGCGCGAATACATGCCTTAAATGCATCAGTATTCAATTAATGCCGAGAACCGCAATTAACATATAATGGAAAACTAATTGTATCTCATTAATAGAGACCAAGTAATGAATTAACAAAACATGTCTTATAACGCTACCACATGTCCTGCACTTATTTTCTTTTATACCTTATGATAAAATATGACATTTCTGCAGTGAAATAACAGCAGTAAAAAGAACAAAATTGTTCTTTTCACCGGTGAAAAGAACAAATTTTCGGAATTCCTTGTTCTATTTTTAGATTATCATATCAAGATGTACTTCCCTTGTTTATATCCGTGTTAATATTTTTTCTATGATCACAAGTGAAATAAAATCGATATTCCACCGAATCCAACAAATTTTCTTTTAATTTCATGCATTTTTTTTTGCCGTTTATTTACATTGTAAAAGAGTTTAACTGAAGAATTTCCCTGGAATATTGACGTCATATCGTCAACAAAATGACATCATTTCGTCAACAAAATGACGTCATTTCAATGTATTGAGGCACGCCACGGGAGAGAGGGTCACTTTTCAGCGAAAGGGAAATTATTATTAATTATTTTCTTGAAAAAGGGGCATAAAAGAAACAGAAAATTTGTTCATGTAAGTATTCAATTAATGCCGAGAACCGCAACTAACATATAATGGAAAACTAATTGTATCTCATTAATAGAGACCAAGTAATGAATCAACAAAACATGTCTTATAACGCTACCCCATTATTATTATTGCACTTATTATACCTTATAAACAAAGACCTGACTCAGGCTATATATACTCACTCCAAAACATGATAGGACAGTTGAGTTAGAGAGTTAGATAGGTGTCTTATGTTAGATTGTTTTGATCATTTTACACAATCTTTAGAATTAGAATAAGACTTTGGTATTATCCTTTGGTGTTGTAATTTGATTGTGGAAATTCATAGAAGTTATATGAAAGAAAATTAATCTCAAAAAATAAAAAAAATAATAAACCTGTCTAAGTTGTGTTTAATAGTGTACTCAATAAGTTTATAGAACTACGTCACACAGGGCTCATATTTCACTAAACAGTTTCCATAAAATGATTTGATAAAAAGCTGATTATTCTATACATGTTTGATTTCCTTACTGCAGGGATGGCATAATCAAAAGAAAAGTAAAGTGTTGCATGAAGTTACTATATCTAATATACCTATTGGGTCATGAACAAGACAAGTATAACAAATCAACAACGCAACATTTGACAAAATACAAGGGATGGGACCGAATATCCGAATATTCGAAAATCGGCCGAATNACTCTGTCACAAAAGTAATAAGCGAAAAACAGGCTCAAACTTTTAGTGACCGAGAGGTGGACGTTTTTAAGAACTTAATGAAAGAATATCTTCATAAACTCAAAGCAAATCAAAGCGGCCACTCGTTACCTAATAAGTAATGGGCACCATGCTCGTTGTAGTCAGAAACTTGGTAGAATACATTATTAAAAGCCCCATTAAGCCTCACAATCAACGATTATTTCGTGTTTTTTTTCCCGTAAAATAAAGTTAACCCATACAAAATCAGTGTTCCTTAAAGCAATAGCCAAAATGTGAACGCTAGATGTGGTCTGATAACATAGATTTAACAAGATACATTGTTACCAGACCACATCTAGCGTTGAAATTATGACTATTATATACGGAACACTGATTTTGTATTGGTTAACTTTACTTTACGAAATAATTCACGAAATATTCGTTGATTTTGAGTGTTATTGGGGCTTTAAAAGGATCTGTATGGTTATGATGTTTACGCATTTAAACACAAAACTCATTAATTTATCGTGATGATATAACTATTGTGGTAAGGTTTCATTAGCGACACGGTAATTCACATGGACACAAGTAGGATGCAACGAAGCAATAACACAAAACGAACACATAATTTTTTTAATATGTTGTCACAGGATTTATTATCGAATCCCAGGTAAATACAGTTGAATGCTTTTGTACATAATTTTTACGAAAATTGATCGAATCCCGGCTGTATAAAGTTTGAAGCAATTAAAGTGTGCGTTTTGCAACACTGCGTTTTGAAAGATAGAATCTTTATTTGGAATATTAAATGAGTAAAATGAAGTTTGTATTTAAATAGCTAATGTGTATTAAATGTTCATGACATTAAGGATTACATATAGGGGACTTAAAATGATAACTTCATTCGTTTCAAATTACCGAATTAATATACGTAACATCACTAAAATTATGTTTTAATTAAGCTTTATTTAATTTAATTCTTACATAGTTGATAAGTCTACTTATTGTTTTGTTCACTTAACTTACTGTACCTTATATATTGAAGAGTACAGAAAACAGAAAACGTTTAAGCTTTGAAAATGCTGATTTTTTCTCGCGATTGGTTCAACTTAAATCTTTAATGCAGTCTCACAGAGCTGTATGCGCCTAACATACCGGTAATGTTGCACTCAAGAAGTAGAAGTGGGTTGTCAATATGGGGCAATATAGGGATTAGTGATGGTTACTTTAAGCCAGACAGAGCTTGAATAGCGAATTTTATTCAGAACTTATAGAACGTTTTTACGAATATCTGGACAAATTATTTTATATCGGGACGCCGGAACAATCACCCAACTCGCGGGACTGTCCCGTCGAGATCTGGCATGTTTGTTTTAATTCCGTTATCCATATATCAAATCATTGATTATCTAATCAGAATTTAGTTTCTCAAATCTAAACCAATTAAATCGTTCTTAAATGGTTCTTTATTCCAGAAAAAAATGCGAAACCAAAAGCATAAATATTATCGATGGAAAGTAATCCAGATCAATTAAAGTATTGTAATAAATTAGAATTACGGTAATGTGTTTTCCTGAAATATCTTACATCTTATGAAACTTAACAGTATTTATTAAAAAAAAAAGAGAATAATAACCAATGATCTTAAAACAAAATATTACTCTATCCTGTTTTTTTAAAGCTGCACATAAGATACGATTTATAGTGGCATTTGAGGCAATCAGGAAAAGTAATTTGCTCCGTACGGTCATACGTTCGGACATTTTAATATACGGTTTAAAAATCGAATAGTCGAATATATTCGAATAATAACAAACGAATATTCGAATATCATTTCCAGTATTCGTTCCCATCCCTACTTAAAAATACCAACGAGTATGACAGCAGGGAAATTGGCTTACCCAGCAGTGTTTATTTGAGCTGCGTTGAGTGAAAATGGGTCTTATGTCATATGTTGACAGAGTAGCTCTAGACCAGCATTAAATCGCTGTCACCCGCTCGCTTAATGTAATGCTCGCGCAGGCCGGGAACCTCGCTCTTTCTCTACAACAACGGCAGCCAATACACACTATGGGCGCCAGATTTAATTTTTGACGCGCTGATTTTTTAAAGAGCGAGGTTTCCGGCATGCGAGCGCATTTCAATAAGCGAGCGGGCTGACAGCGATTTTATTATGGGTAAAGACGAACTTTCGTTGCTTGAGAAAATGGCGAGTGCAATACCTTGTCAATATCTATATAAATAGTCGAAACTTTTTTTTAAGAAGACGTTTTGTTAGAAGATTTTTATTGATTTAGTATGTGTATGCATTATAATAAACAGGTTTATAAAAATCACGGCTGCAGCTGCATTTTTCAAAAAGTCACAACGGATAGTCGATCATTGAGTCATTGCCATCGAGCGCCTGTGATTTGTGTGCAATAATTCCATATGTTTGTTGTAAATTTTTCATATATATGTCCTTTAATTTGCATTACGGGAATTTTTTTGAAAAGACGTGACTGAGAAGCGGAGATGGCTTAATCCCGCTTTAAGTGCTTTAAGTGGAAGGAAAAGGCCTCATTAATATTAAAGCTGAAATTTCAATAATATTGTATGAGTTATTTACTTAGAAAATGAGTACATTTGTGTTGTATATATTGGAAAAAAATCCAAATCAAACACATACATATTTGAAATGAAGGATTTCATTGTATGGAATCCCAATCATCCTTGTGGAATGTAACCTCGAAAGTGAAGGTTTTTGCGGGAAACTTCAATGATAAAAGTTAATGAATATTTAAGTTATTCACAAATTTAGAACGATGTTAACATATCTTATGGTGGATAGACCCAGGTTTTAAGCCGAAGCCGAATAAGCATGCTACTGGGATAATGGAATTCTGTTTAATGTGAAAAATATTATGATTACAGGTGCTACCTAATTTGCGGGCAAAAGCTTACAAGATGTCTTTTTAGTATGCATATTGATAAGTAATAAAAGCCTTTTAGTGGAACAAAAAGTTTTAACATGTAACCCACCCATCAACCCATTAAGTAATTTGTTTTTAGACAAATGAATCAAAAATAATTGTTAAGAGTTAGGCAATAAATATAGCAACCACTATTCTTGTTTAANCGAATATCTGGACACATTGTCTCATATCGGGATGCCGTAACAATCACCAAACTCGCGGGACTGTCCCGTCGAGATCTGGCATGTTTGTTTTAATTCAGTTATCCATATATCAAATCAATGATTATCTTATCAGAATTTAGTTTATCAAATCTAAACCAATTAAATCGTTCTTAAATGGCTCTTTATTCCAGAAAAAATTGCAAAACCAAAAGCATAAATATTATCGATGGAAAGTAATCCAAATCATTTGTAAGTATTGAAATAAATTAGAATTACGGTAATGTGTTTTCCTGAAATATCTTACATCTAATGAAACTAAACAGTATTTATTTAAAAAAAGCATAATAATCAATGACCTTAAAAAATAAAAATATTCCTCTATCCTGTCTTTCAAAGCAGTACATAAGATACGATTTATAGTGGCATTTGTGGCAATCAGGAATAGTAATTTGCTTTGGACGGTCATAAATTCGGACATTTTAATATAAGGTTTAAAAATCGAATATTCGAATATATTCGAATAATGACAAACGAATATTCGAATATCGTTTTCTGTATTCGTTCCCATCCCTAGTTTTTAGGTGAAAAATAGACACTGCTTTTACTGGAAGGGGAAGACTAATTTTGCCTTACTGAGTTTTGATTGGTAATGATCCGAAATTGATGGAATTGTATATGCAGTATCCCTACATGGTGGACATACGCATATTGTCTCTATCCTTTCATTCCAGTGAGTTATTTCCAGTTGAATAATAATGTGTTTTGCCATAATTAACCAATGTGCATTATCTGCGAGCATCCATCATTTTTATTGATATTCTTGTTGATATAAGTATGTTCACCTATTGAGCTTGAGGCCCTCTTCAAACTAGTAGAGGGTAGTCTGTCAATGTAATTTTCTCAGCGCTGTGTCAAGACTAACCCTGTGATGTGCATTCCTCAATGAAGAAAAATGGTTATCTATCGTTATTTTATAAGACTTATTGAGGTCTGAACAAGATAAAATGTATTCCATTTGTTCTTTAGTGAAAGTGCTTGACAATAAGTAGGCAAACACTAAAAACGCATATATTGCTAGGCTACACTCAACTGAATTTCAAAAGGGCCTGAAGGTCTCTATTGAGGAACGGTCCTCAATTTCAAAAGATTGAATAAATGTGCGGAATAATATAAGAAATAGTAAACTTTACTTCGAGCCTTCTGGTCTTTGACTTCCCAGTCAGCCTCAAACAGATATTAGACATAAGCCTGAGGCATTAGTCCCGTATATCTTTTGGGGCTGATTTGTCGGTAAATAATTGGCTTCAAGGTAGTCAGTAGTTTTGACCGACCAAACCTGAACATAAGGCTTTTCAAACAAATTGAGCAGCAAGATATATAGCATCTTTCGGTTCATACGAATGGATTCTAATAAGAGTGTGTATTTCCCCCTGAACTATAGCATCATCAATATCAAGAGAAGTGTCATCACCCGATACAGTGTTTTTTAAGTCCACTGAAGGTAAATATTGTTAAGTTGCACTGTCAACCATGTTCTGTTTCCAATAAGCATTACTGGTTGTGTTCTGTCTAAGTATAGCATCATTAGAATGCCCTGTAAAAGTTAGCAACTGATTAGAAATTATATGACCGAACCTTTGTGTTGAAAGTTGTAGCTGCAAAAATACCCTCGATGAATCAATCTTTCCATTGTGAACAGCCTAATTCAATGGTTGATATCAAACCAAGTTTGATGTTTTTCTCTTTTATTTATCAAATTTGTTCATCAACTGAGCACAAAGTGCTCATGGTTAATTATTGTGGTCAACAAATATTTGGCATCATGTATGGTGCGTCATCAACTTTTAGATCTTTATCAATATAGAGCCCATATTGTTCATCCAATCTTAAAGGAAACTTTGTCAGAATGTATATCTTGGCAATGTCTAGGCAGAGTTAAAATATGAGTCATTTGCATCCAAAACATAGCTCACCAGGTCAAATATTTAGAAAAATTGGATTTGAATATGGATCACTTGCATTTAAACACTAACTTACCAGGTTTTATGGTAGAAAATCCTTGTTACAACTCTAAGGGGCCACATTTATGACTCAGTCTTGATGAAACTTTTTCAGAATGTTATCTTGACAATATCTGTGCTGAATTGAACTCTTGATCATTTGTGTTCAAAAACTAGGTCATCAGGTCATGCTTAGAAAAACATTGTTACTACTCTATAGGCCATATTTTCTATTCAATCGTTATGAAAGTTGTTCATAATGTTTATCTTGACAATATCAATGCCATGTTGAAAGTTGGGTTAATTACTAGATCATCATTTCCATTTTCAACAATTTGTGTACCGTAAATTCAGGTGAGCGTTTAAAGGCTATCATGGCCCTCTTGTTAAGCATTTACATGATTTTTTTCAGTAATCAAACTTTTGTTTTTGTTAATTTCCTTACCTCTTATTATACCCCCATTACAGGTAGTGGGGGCTATATAGGAGTCACTTTGTCGGTCTGTCTGTCCAGAAAATTAGCTTTTCCGGGCCATAACTATGTCGTTCATTGAGGGATTTCAAAATCATTTGGCACATTTCCTCACCATCATTATACAGTGTGTCGCGCGAAAGAAGTACATGGATATATCCAAGGTCAAGGTCACACTTCGAGGTCAAAGGTCAAAAATGGCCATAAACGAGCTTGTCCAGGCAATAACTATGTCGTTTATTGTGAGATTTCTAAATCATTTGGCACATTTTTTCTCCATCATTAGACAGTGTGTCGCATGAAAGAATTATGTCGATATCTCCAAGGTCAAGGTCACGCTTTGAGGTCAAAGGTAAAAAATGGCCATAAATGAGCTTGTCCGGGCCATAACTCTCTTGTTCATTGAGATATTTCAAAATCATTTGGCACATTTGTTCGCCATCATTGGACGGTGTGTTGGGCGAAAGAAGTACGTCTGTATCTTCAAGGTCAAGGTCACACTTTGAGGTCGAAGGTAAAAAATGGCCATAAATGAGCTTGTCCAGGCCGTATCTATGTCATTCAATGTGAGATTTCAAAATCATTTGGCNATCATCATCATCATCATCATCATCATCATCATCGTCATCAACATCATCATCATCATCATCATCATCATCATCATGAACATCATCATCATCATCGTCATCATCATCATCATCATCATCATCATCATCATCATCATCAACATCATCATCATCATCATCATCATCATCATCGTCGTCATCGTCGTCATCATCATCGTCGTCATCATCGTCATCATCATCATCACATCATCATCATCATGATCATCATCATCATCATCATCATCATCATCACCATCATCACCATCATCATCATCATCGTCATCATCTTCATCGTCGTCGTCGTCGTCATCGTCATCGTCAACTTCGTCGTTGTCGTCGTCGTCATCGTCATTGTCATCACACCACCACCACCACCAACAACACCACCTTCATTATCATCATTTTTATTTTAATGCTCTTGAGCATTGCCAGGTTAATCATCATCATCAGCAGTTTCACATAATCATCAGCAAAATCATCATCAGCAGCATCATAATCGTCCCCAAATTCTATTTCTACAGCATTTTCGCTATCTTTATCATGTTACAACAAAAAGTGATTTTCCAAATGCAAAACAACACAAAAAATTGAACTCAAACGGAAAAGACTATGATCGCAAGTGTCAAACATTTTTCTTTTAAATCATTAAACATGCTCGTAAATCCAGAGTAATAGTGTATTGATAACGGAATGAATTTTGTGGTTTTTGAAGATGTAGATAAGTGTATTACATTGTACGAAGAAGTGGGATTCCGTATTAGTCGTAAATAAGTTTGAATAATTTGTTACATTAATGTTTTTAAAAGTCCAATAGTCTTGATGACATGACCGTAAATTTGTATAGATATATCGAGGAAATGATTTAATTATTCAATAAAGCATTTACCATGTAGGCGTATGATATATACGTTAAAGGGACTGTAAACCACGAATGACGAAAAAGAAAAGTTTTACAATACCGTATTTGTTTACAATTATTAGTTTATCTTGATTAAAATATCACGACTGGTATATTACATTACTTGAAAAAAGTTAATATTTTCAGTATATTCGGTAATAAAATTTCGCTATGTGAAATCGAAAGTGCATCGCGAAAATAGGTGACATAAACATATACACACTATAAATAATGCAAGTAGATAGATTATTTTATATATAAAATATATACAATTCACTACGCATGCACAATTTGCATTCTTGGATTGATCACGTGACGATCATGATCAATCTACTTGCGTGATTTATTGTTAACTGGTAGTTACCTGGTATGCATACCCAGTAAAAATAAATAAATTTAAAAATAAATTTAAATAATAAAAAAAAATCAAGTAATGTAATATACCAGTCGTGATATTCTAATCAATATAAACTAATAATTGTAAAAAATACAACTTTTCCTTTTTTCGTCATTCGTGTTTTACAGTCCCTTTAAGGTTGAAATAAATTCAACATATTCTACATATTATAATTAATTACAGTGATATTCTAGAACACAAACTCTGTCAGTTAAAATTAAGACGATAGAAGCCATTACATGGAAATGAGCTGCTTAAATCATGTAGATATTTGGAAGAATCACTCACTATGCGCTCTGAAAATTTAAATGCTCGTAAAATATCTTACACAAATTAGGTTTGTTGATTTATGTATGTAATACAATTAGAAATAATGGTCTGAGAAAGTTTCAAGACAATTGGGAAAACAGGTTGCTTCTAGAATGTTTACAAGCCTTTCCTTAATTTTACTTATTGACTTTGTTTATGAAAAAACATGAGCCACTGAGAAACCCGAGAAAATGATATTTGAAGTATATGTTCTGGCTAAGTTTGATGCAGATTGGGTAATGAACGTTAACATCTGCTGCAATTGATCAATGTATTATATTTCCTCATTTTTTTAATCTGTTTTTTTTTTCCAAAGTGTTATTCCGTTAATGGTTAGCAAAGCTGATTTTCAAGGTTGTTTCGAAGTCCTTGTGATTTCTTACAATTAGGTTATGAGCTTATTTAACTAACTTCATATATAATTTATGGTGTCCCGGTGTCGATATCCTGATGGTGTTTACGTTGAAGATTTATGAACTACATCATGTTTCAATCTTCTTATGACAGATTATCTTATCCTGTCGGTACCGGGCCTTTTTCATGACTTACATAAGTACATTATAAGAAAAGTAGTATTTGATGATCAAACACTCAGTCTTTTTTATTCCAAACCAATACAAGTATTAATTTGAAATTTACGTGGCTTGTCGTTGGTTTAAGAAATTGCATATCATGGTTTAATAAATCAATGGATTCATGAGTGTAATGTTGTTTAAATAGTAACTAAATATGAATGTCTCGGCAACAGTGATAATCGTTTGTCAAAGAACTTTAGAAATAATATAATTTCAATTCTCTGTTTGAGACTCAACAATTGCGCAGTGTTAGGGCGTAAAAAAAAAGCAAGGTCTGCCAAAATATTGTATATGGCGTCTTACGCGCCTCTGACATTCTGTACACTAGCTTAAGCTTCAAACAAATTTACGGACATGCCAACCGGCAATAAAATCCTTCTTGTTATAAGTTTGATAAGTGGTTGTTATCTTGCACTGATTTTGGCCCAATTTGAATGTATGGAAAGCCTCTCCTCAAATTGTTTGGATGTTATTTCACTAAGTTAAAACTAATGGGTTTTTGCACCATATATAATGATTTTTGACATGTTCGAATTGTTAATAACATAACCGCGATATTTTATTGCGGAAGTTATGTCTATGAGTGATGTTGAATCATTTGTATTAGAAATAAACATTTCTGTTGTAGCTTTATTTCTGAATCTATTATACCGTAACTTAGTTCAGTTGATAAACCTGGCGTCGTTGTGACCTCATCCTGTATATTTGACAGGTCTGACAGTATCCGAAATCGCAAAGTACACTGGGGATCGTGAACTTCATGAATTGGAGGAAAAGCGTCTTACGGACAAAATTGAAATTATTGCGACACAGAAGGCTGATGAGGCAGTGAGAAATGTTTACAATGAGCTTAGAAAAGGCGGAAATACGACCTACACAGAAGTCGAGTACTTTCACAAATGTAAAGGTATGCTCTGCGTATACGAAACATTATAACACATAATATCAGTTGCATTTGATTATGTTTATTCGAACAAAAATGTACACAAATGTAAACGCATTGCGAAACAAAAAGGTTATATATTTCTGAATTAATATCGATCAACCGTAGGAAATACTGTCAAAGTCATATAACCTATGATACATTAGGAGCAGCAAATATATAAAGAGAAGCATTATGGTAATTGTATATTTATATTTGATATTAGTCCAAAGAATAACGCTATGTAATGCGTTCATATAATACAAAACAAACGTTAGTTAAACAAAAATGTAAAACACAAAATACACGTAAGCATACGTTCACAAACATATTTGTATAGGCGTAAAGTGTATTTAATCATATCTACAAAACAAATGGATTGACATAAAGTGTATAAAACGACATCAATAAACATGAACTCTAAAAGTATGTGTGAAGTGTTCATATTGAAGGATTTAATCTGATTGTTATGCAAAATATTGCCTGTGTTAAAGACTTTACCCCTTTTCATAGACGATAATTCAATGCATTGTATTATTGTGTTTGTAAAACATACATAACTATTATGTTTATGTTTGAAAGCAATTGGTGCGAATCGAATATTTAATTTACTGTGCTTAATTTGCTGTTTTATTAATGTAGTTTACATACTTGAGTTACGACAAGGGCATCACATGATTGTGTGTAAAATTGAAACTGTGAACATAATAAACTCACAGATTACAACGCGTTTTTTTTTTTTGGGGGGGGGGGGGTTAAGATGTCTAGTAGGAACAATGGGTCAAGTTATCTTTTACGTATTTGTGAACACAGGCGATTTTTCATAGCAAATAATCAATATCAAAAATATATTTACTGTCTGAATTCTATGTTTTCCTTTAAACTATTTTAATTCGGAACAACTTACTGAGCAAAAACTTGCTGTTTACATTATACCTTTTTGACACGGGTATGTTAATCCGCAATATATGCCTAAAACAAACCTAATAGATGCTTGAAATTGCAGTTTTAACTCATGTAACAACTATTGATTTAATTTACATTAAAATCATGATGATCGTGGGATTACTTTAAATTTAATGGTAAAATATCAATATTAAATAAGTATTTAATTTGATGTAACCTAGCTATTAGGAAATTTATTCAATAAAACTGTTCTTAGGTATTACATGTTCTCAATTACTCAGATATAAACAATCTGTCCCTGAACAACAAATGCACGACCCCTCAACAAGAAGATTTCATTTTTATCAACATCTGCATGTGTGCTCTTAATTAGAATCTTAATAAAAAAAATACATTTAAATATTTCCTTTATTCTATTAGTGCTCGAACATAGGTCAATTAGGGTAATCATAAGACTACAAGTGTATATGTAATTGAAACCCAATAAATGTTAAATATAAAACATTATGATTTGCATAACATTTAACGCCCCAAACTTGCATTTTGAACATGAAACGTACATGTTTGATTTTGTGCATGAAGTCTTTTTATTAACAAATAATTAAATACGTTAGCTTAGATGTAGTTATGCAAACACNATAAGACCACAAGAGTATTTGTAATTAAATACACAATTAATGTTAAATATAAAACATTATGATTTGCATAACATTTAACGCCCCCAACTTGCATTTTGAACATGAAACGTATATGTTTGATTTTGTGCATAAAGTCATTTTATTAACAAATAATTAAATACGTTAGCTTAGATGTAGTTATGCAAACACGTTTTAAGCAGTTTACAATATTCACATAAAATCACCTGTTTCACATATAAACAAATAAAAAAGCAGGAGATTTTGAAAATAATCGCTTATTCAATAAATAAATCTCACGATTGATTGAATATAAACATGAAATCAGTACAATTGTATANTAATATGGAACTATACTAGTAAACCGACAAAGTAACATAACAACAAAGACGAATCCGCAAAAGAGCGAGAAGTCAAGTTTGAGTAATAAATAAACACAACTAATCATTATACTATTTATGCAGGTTTCTTTGAATAAATGCTTTTATAACTCTGTGTGTGTATATGATATTCGTAAGCAGCAAAAGGTTTGGCATCGGAATTAACGACAAAATTGTATCGTTGTTTCCTTACCACCATGTCAACGCGGGGTTGAATAGATACCAACTCAAGCGTGAATAAGGACTGAGTTGGTGTTATGAACTTGATTACATTTATGAACGTTATAGGCGATGTGTATGTAAATTAAAATTTAGTTTCAAGAGAACTGTTGCGAATAGTGTGTGTAATAAATTGAATAAGTACCAGCTGCTTGCAATAAGCGCATGTGCGTCCCTTTGGATAAACACATGGACAGATACAATTATGGCGTCGATGAGTAAACAAAAAGGCCAGGGACACACTTAACAAAAAGAAATTAAGAAGTAAGTATCATTATATATAATATATTATATTTTATCTACGTAAAATATATTGTCATTTACGTCGTTATGCATACATGTCCTTAAGGAAATCCATATTTCATGAACAATAATCATAAAGTTCAGAGAACATTGGTCAAAATGTTTTTGCAATAGTGTGTGTATGTCTTTTCCAGTACTAATGGAACCAATACAATTGCACATCTTGATAAACACAAATCTTTGTTCATAATCATAATTATTAAAATATTGATGTGCTAAACGCGATACAAGACCCTACACTTAGTATTTGAAAATATTTACATCTATTTAGATTCTATATGCCTGAATGTGTGTGTCATCATAACGTTTAAATAGATGCCCATTACTTTGCGTTATACCAATAATCTTCGAAACGCGTATGTAAAAACATCATAATAATGACCTGAAACACGTGTTCAGAACAGGAACACTGATTCAATAACATGCTTCATAATTTGTTCATGCCCTCAGCACGTAAAGATGCCGGGATGCATATAGAGATTGACCTATCCGTTCGTTTGTTCGGGAAAACAGACATAAAATGGTCCATCCATGCGTTGTCCATGCGTCGTTCTCTGCTTGTACTTCGTAAAACGTAATGCTGCAAGAGAATGAACTTAATAAACAGGCTAATCAGCCTGTGAACTTGTGCTCATATACACTTGATGCAATTGTTTTAACTGCGCAAATATGTCCCGTAGATTTCCTATTCTTTTCAAGTTACAGCAATCGCACGTGCATGATATGTTTCGTATGACATGAAGTTGTTCATTGCAATATGTTTTCGTTAAAAATACACAAGTTGTGCCCTATCAAGCCCATATTGAAACAGAAAAACATCAAGGGTAAATACACATTAACTGCATTGCATGGCAATTAAAACCTAGCGGAAAAAAAGGCGAATGTTTATAAAGTTTAATAACAATAAATTACTGAATTGTTTATTTTCACCAGATAAGCATAATGGTAACTTTCAAATTGCCTCAAAAACATAATTTCGAGCAGATATGGTATGCACAAACACTATCCTTTATACACTTATTTAATGCGTTTTGAGCATTGTGCGTTAGAATGAATTCTGAAGTTCAAATAAAACAATTACTATAACGGCAGCACGTTTATTGACCAATTCGATAAATTTGTATCAATTGTTCCTGACAAATGCCTCGATACGGCGGCTTGTGTAATTTTGCATTCAAATATATATGTATAAACACTATTATCTTAACATAAGCAGTTTGTATTTATCGTGATGAATTTCATTTTTATATAATGCATTTCCTGGTATCAGAAAACCGTTACTTGGGTCCGTGTGATGCTTTTGGTGAATTATAATCGATTTCTATTTAGAAACCAACACGCCTATGTTCACTCGTATCGTTTCTTTAGTAATAAAAATGGCCTCATACATGTTTCAAGAACTTTTAATAAGTATGGTGATAATAAGTTCAATAATTATTGTAGCTAAAAGTGTTTTATTTGTAGTTGAGTTTGTATACTAGTATTTCATCCCTAGGAGAGTGATGTGAATATAGGCAGAGGACCGATATTGACAGTAATCTTCGAGTATAATATTCCACATATACAACACAATATGCCTTTGATATTTATTTTATTTCACCGAAGAAAATACTTTTTTTTTAAATAACACGCCAGTAATACCTGCATATATTACAGGAAAATCAAGTGCTCTTCGACATCGTTTTTTTTTTTAATATATGTTATTATTCGTCTTCTGAATATTTTTCTGAAAACCCGTGTTACTATTTTTATACTATTTTTATACAACTCGCAAGGTTTATGAAACATATACCCTGATCTAGATATATATATATTACGTTCAAGCGTCATGGCATATACAAACTAAGCAGAAAATATCTGTATCACCGCCCGAATGAATATGAGTTAACACGGTTATTTTTAGTGAATTTAAGTTCAAATAAATAAGCATGTTTTTTATAAGTGTTTATACATGTTATATTTTATAACGCTCAGCAGTAGTCTTTGTAGAAATGCGAGTGTTGTCAAATATTATCGCATCTGGTTTAACATATTAATTTATTATGAATAATTGTTATTGTGATTACTGTTTCTGGAGTTGATGTTACAGCCAAAACATAGGCTTCATATTCTTATTACATATAAATAAAAACAATATGTTTCACAAAAGTGGCAGAATTTGTAGTAAACATTAACTTAAAATTAAGCATTATATGGAAATAATGTATATATGTATGGTTAATTTTTCGTACATTGTACAGTTATTGTTGAAAATATCAGTTCACTTTATGATTGCACATATGGATTGACATGTCGAGTATGTGTGAACATGTCATATAGATAATCTTGTGTATTTTGTGTGCCGTAATTATGTGTTTGACACTTGAGGCGGATTTTTAATGGCAAGTGTATGCAATCCTGTTGACGCCTGGATTGTGTATAATGTTAATTTGTGTACAGACATTTACAAGGGTTCCGACAACGAATGAATGCTTTATACGCGCTTTGAATTCTTAACACATTTTAATAATTGCCACCAATATGTAAGTGTAAATATCATAGAAGAGACACATGGTCTTGAAACCCGTTCTAAGAAGATTTGAACACGTTTCTGGTGATTTAAGAGCATAAACATGAGTCATGTACATTTACAAAAAAAAATACCATTGGTCGGACAGTGTATCATGTGTTAGGACACCCTATTCTGATCGTCGAACACTTTCGTAAACACTTGGTCTTTCCCGCTTAATGCAATTTAGTTTGGTCTTCTTCCAACAAAGGGTAAATATATTTGAAACTCCTTACCGCGGTTACATTCGATATATGTAAAAAATGGTTAAGTACAATACCGGCCGCTGTCAAAACCGGCCGTAAAATGTAAAAACCTGACATTTCATGTTAGAAAAATCACATTATTTACTTATATTTATAAATGGCAATTATTAAATTAATAAAATATATATAAAAAAAAACAAGACTTGTACAGGTAACCTAGGTTTGGAACGAACATTACATGGATTCGAGCTTTTTTAATGTGACATGGTTTTTGTAAGCTTTGATACGCTGACCATGTTTTAAATTCAACATAAACCAGTTTATTACTTGTTAATAATTCAAAAACACAATATTTCTGACTGAATAGTAAACATTATGAAATGAGCACAACTGCTTATTTTCAATAACAAAACCCATTACAAACTATGATATGAAACGGTGCATGACGTTTCTGTTGTAAAACTCAATATAAAGGCTATAAAATAGAAGTTTATGGGAATATTTCAACACAATCTTCAAGATTAAAGGTTTACACAAAATTCGCAAAAGTGATTTTATGCGATACGATCTCAAAACCTCCCCAGGCAGACTTGAATACATTTGAATATGGAAAACATATTAACGCTAATCATCACATCATATCTAGAGGCGAAATATAATATACTGTAACATGAACTGAATGGGTGAATAGTTTCGTTTAATGAATATATACAGTCAACACACGCAAATACTTCTGTATGACCGAGAGGCCTGACTACGGAATACCGTTAGTGTCATCTAGGTTACACATTAAAATCCAAAGGGCGAGAATGCGAGAACGCGAGAGTACGTTGACGAGAATGCGACAATACGATGAGGACAGTGCGACAATGTCTTGTATGCACTACAGATTTTTGAAAATGTATTTCAATAACGTGAGGTATTTGCAAAAATAAAGTTCTTAACGGTGTGTTTACATTCCGTCCAGCCCGTGTGTAAACCCCTGGAAACCCTTTGATCCTGCACCTTGAAATAAAAGTTAGTTTTTTTTTTTATCAAACGTCATAATCTAGATACCTTGTACCAAGAAACCCTCACTTGCGCTTGCATGTCAGGTGGGTCGGGTAAGTATCATTTTTATTTAAAATAGAAAAAAAAGTTCTACTTAATTTCTCCTCGAACAATTGAGTCATTATAATCAAATTGTATACATTAATACCTCATATTCAGACCTAGTGTTGGATTGGGGTGGGATGGTCAAAGTCTTGTTAACTGACGTATAATAAACAGTATTTGTGAATGTTTACAGTAAAATATAACATAAATCATTTATCAGCTCGACGTGTGTTTATGTCTATTAATTCATTAAATGCCTAATTATAATGGTTTAATCCCATTTTTCTTTTGTATGTTATATAGTACTGTAAACATGCACAAATACTGTTTATTATACGACAAAATGATATTCGAACATCCAAAATCGCGAAGGTCAAGAAATAAACAACAATTTGTGGACGGTTTTGCTTCAATAACTATTTTATTCCGACGTCTACGGTATTGAAACAAAAAAAAACGAGGGGAGCACAAATACCGTAGAGCCGAATGGGCGTATTCTTTGAAAAGAAATATAAATATAAAGTCGCTTACCGGGTGAAAATATTCGCTTCTCCTTCAGGGAAAACACGAAAACGACGCCAAACACAGAAAGCTCCAGGCTACGCATGCCCCCTGTTAACTTATCTGAACAAGCCCCAAACCAGATCTTTATTGTTTTCCCCTTTTTTGGAAGAAATTATTGTACATTTATAAAATTGAATTGATATCCTTGATCAGAATCATATATGTATGGAAATGTGTACAGAGATGTGACGCCACTCAATAAAACATGTCGCTCAGATAAAGACCCCCTCCCTCCAAGTAAGCACTCCAGATGACCTGCCATTGCTTTCAATTTATTTGAGAAACCCAACTCTTTCCTTAAATCTGTGAATCTCTAATCATAATCTGCAACCTTTTCCCATCGACCGTCTAATCAATCTGATATATTAACAGCGTTTCAAAAGTGTAAATCTATTAAGTAGCACAATGGATGTATCTCTCTCCTGTTCAATACATTGCAGACTGTTTGACCTCCAAAGTAAGTATCAAATCAAAATGAACATGCAACATGATACAACATGTGTATCATAAATAGTAAATTGCATTTACGTGATTACGTTCTATTGATTAAATATTTTTCTGTCACCATTTTTTTTGTCCACTATTGCATAAACTTTTCAACCCTTAGCAATTGTTATGAAAAGTGATTGAACATGGGTTGGGTGTGATCATGGTCAAGTTTTCAATGTCTCTGTTAATAAATATAGAAGTATTGTTTCGGCTAAAGAACTCAAGAATGAATAGAGCTATGGCAATTCGAGTTTAAATAGATTGAACAACAATTTAATGTTTATCTTTGAATATTGGACACATTGCCTCAAGCTCTGTTTGAAAGAAAAGACAAGTATGACAATAACAAGGACACTCGAGCGTGGTGTCTTAAAACATCTATTTGTTTGTATATGGAGTTTACATTGGAAACATTGCCACAGAATAAATTATATTCATTTAAACTTGTTATACAGTGAAACAACATACAAAAGGTGTGACACTGACAGACACTATTTCAAACACTTATCTTCTGTGATAAAATGATTTACGACACGCAAGTTATTTTTTGATATAACAAAATTCAATGAATAAAGGGTGGATACATTTTTTGTTAATGTATTCTTTTAATAAAATCTCAAAAACGCGGATAAATATATTTTTACGAGAACTGGTTTAAGATGTGTTTAAAAGAATATATGTTAGCATATCATCTAAAGTTGTTTATAGTAGTTATGTTTATGCGTACCATGGGTAGTCAGCACGAACTTACTAAATTATTTTTGGTTGCAAGCACTTTTATTTATTTAAAAAAAAATGGTAACGCATTAACAAAGAACTATTTATAGTATATTTCTTTGCGTTATGTACAACAAAGATTTTGTATTTAAAATTTGGTATTATGTTTTCCATTTGTGACACAAATTGTGAAAGTTACTCAATTTATTAATCTGTACACAGGTCCCTGTAAAAATGTTTATTTTGTTTTAGGTTTAAGTGCAACCAATGGACGCAGTAGACCAACCCAACCAACCTTCGATACTGAGAACTCACCAACTTCTAATGGGTCAGTTCACCAGGCAGACTCCAAAATAGTGGTGGAAAACTGTCCTTAGAGGAGCCAGATAAAGAGTACAAGGACCTGGGACTTCAGAGGTAAGTCATACTAATGTATTGTGAAATAATAAATTGATTAGATTGATAGCATGGTTTTCAGTATATGAAATTGTATGGTGTAATAATATGATATTTATCAGTGTTCTTATTCAAGCATACATGTGCTTAAATCATTACACAAATTAAAAAACTATTCATGTAAAACTATCATAAACTGAACCTGACAGTCACATACAAGAAATCCGAGTACTTTCACTGTAACTGTCCTAATTGCGTCATGTAAGAATCTGTTGTGTGATACATCCGTGAGTGACGCAGTCTAGGTATTTGCATATGTGCAGATATTGATTTTGAACATCGGACATGGTTTTCAGCACATTCGGAGTATAAACAGCTGTAAACTGAATCGTATGGTTTTAGAATTGCGTCATTATTTAATTAAGATATAGAGGATGTATGTCCATGTCAGTGACCATAGAAAGTATATGTTCACGAGTGTCGCAGCCACGAGTGAAAATATTATTTTTCTATGATCACGAGTGAAATAACAAACGATCTTAAACTGACATGAACAAATTTTCTGTTTCTTTTATGCCTCTTTTCAAGAAAATAATAAATAATAATTTCCCTTTCGCTGAAAAGTGACACTCTCTCCCGTGGCGTGCCTCAATACATTGAAATGACGTCATTTTGTTGACGAAATGACGTCATTTTGTTGACGAAATGACGTCATTAAACCAGGGAAATTCTTCAGTTAAACTCTTTTACAATGTAAATTTACGGTAAAGAAAGCATAAAATTTAAAAAAAAATGTGTTTTGATTCGGTGGAATATCGATTTTATTTCACTCGTGATCAGAGAAAAATTATAAAAAAAAAAAGATATTAACAAGGGAAGTACATTTTTATATGATAATCTAAAAATAGAAAGAGGAATTCCGAAAATTTGTTCTTTTCACCGGTGAAAAGAACAATTTAGTTCTTTTCACTGCTGTTATTTCACTGCAGAAATGTAATTTTTTATCATAAGGTATGAAAGAGAAAAAAAGGACTTTTTGGCAGTTTTGTCAATAATCACAGCCATTTGCATCTAATTACATTTAATCATATTCTAATTAAGCATATTAAACAAAACATTGGATTTATTTTCTATAACAAAATTGAAAATAAACATGTAAGCATGTTTATCTGAAAAAAAGAATATCCCTTTTTCCATTTCACCTCAAGGTGAAAAAACCGTGCAATTTAAAGGGATTTGTTCGAAGAGTTTTCGTATTTTTTGTGATTATCGAACTGCATTTAATGAAATTACTAAGAGCCAAATGATGGTGATATATATCTGTTTTGAACATGTAAGCACTCTAGAGGCCATATTTTTCATGCAATCTTGATTTAACATGGTTAGAATGTTTCTCAATAAACTATCTAGGCATTGATACTTCGATACCATTCCAGAGGCCACATTTATGACCAAATCTTGATAAAACTTGTTCATGACGTTCATTTTGGCAACATAAAGGCTATATTTGAATCTAGATAAAGTGATTAGAAACGAGGTCACGTGGTAAAATATTAGAAAACCTCGTTACTGCTATGCAGACCACATTTATGTCTCAATATTTATGAAACTTTGAACAAGTGTTTAGCTTGAAAATTCGATTTTGGGTCACTTGCGTTTACACACTAAATCTTTTTGTCAAATCTTTTTTTTTTAAACTTACCATTCTTGGGTCAATATTAATGACTCAAGCTTTATAAAACTTGGTCTAATTTTTTTCTTTGCGATGTCTAGGCCAAGTTTGTATCGGAGTCAGATGCTATGTCACGAGGTAAAATCTTAAAAAGGAAATTGTTACCACATTAGGGCCACTTTAATAACTCAGTCTTAATGAAATTTACTAAGAAGGTTTCTTTTTAAAACCTGGTCAAAAGATTTGTCCTCATGGTATCTTGACCGAGTCTTAAACTGGGTCATATGATGTCAAATTGAACAAAAAAGCTTAGCAACCGTCTAGAAGGCACATATGAATTAAATTCTGAATGTAACTTGGTCAGAAAATTTGTTTTTATGATATATCGACCGGTTTGAAAATGGTTCCAGTCCTTTGAAAACAATACCCACCAGGAGGCAGGGCAGTTTTCCTTATATGGCCGTAGTGAAACCTTGATAACAGTCTAAAAGGTTAAGTTCAATCATCAGGAAACTTGGTCAGAACATTTGCTCAAATTATATATTGGCCAAGTTCAAAAATGGTTTTAGACTGTTGAAAAACATGTCCGCCAGAATTTGAGGCAGTTTGTCTTATGTGGCTTTATTGAAACCTAGTTATCTCTATTGAATCTTAAAGAAAGATATGTTATTATTATATGTGTATTTATGTTTACAGTGAAAACCTACGTTTGTTCTTGTAATGTCTCTTACCATATCAAATATGTGTCATTAAGAGCCTAGATAAAATAAAACACATAATTACACAAATGTCACACAGTAGGCTCATGGCAGTTTTTACCTACAAGTCTTAGGTGAGCAACCGAGGGCATACAGGTCCTTTTGTTTCCTTTGTTGACGAGCGACTGATAGACGGATCATGTTGCTAGAAAGACACAGTACAAATATATTTATAAACAAATATGTATTCCAAGTGTATTTATAATATCTTATGTTGTCGAGTACTTATAATGTACAATGTAAAACTGTGTTACGTCAGAGTGACCATACCTTTGAACTATGATTCAAAACAAAAGAAAGATAACTCTCACATTGCCTTCTACGGGTAAACAAGTTTTATTAACGCATTGTTGTAGTTTTATTCTAGGGAAGAGGAATATCCAGTTTTGTCGGATGTATTTCTAGTTATTTTAGTTTCGCGGATAGACGGACAGGACGACAGATGACTAGACAAAGAGGCAAAGAGAATGTCAGACAAACAATTTGCCAGTTTCATGATAATATTGTATGCACTGTTGGAGTTATTGATTTTGTTTTATTAAAAGTACAGTCACGAGACCTTTGACCTCTGCTGAAATGAATAACGGACTAATTCACGTGTAAACTCATACTGCAAATTAACTGATTGTGAGTGTTGTTATGAGTTGTGAAAAAGATGGGTTTATACATCCCACAATTCTCATTATTGGAACTCATACAAAGAGACGTTGCAGATTTAAAAACATTTTCGCTACATTTACTGCCCGGTGTAGTTTTTTTAGAATAGAGAAAAATCATTATAATACGAAGCGAAAAACAACAAATATAGTTTCCGCCTTGGGATTCAAACACGAGAGCTTTGCCAGCAAAATCTTTCGCGCAACCACTGTACTATTCAGGCTTTTGGAACTAGCAGCGGATTTTAGTGATACCTTGGATTTAACAAATTATCCCTAACAAGCGATTCATTTTACTTGAATTTTGGATTCATAACAGCGCAGGCGATCTGGTCAAATGTGCATGCTCCAAATGATATTTTTCATGTAAAAAATACTATGTTCAAATTAATGTGTTTCTGTTTTTTTTTGTTTTTTTTCATATTAACCACTATATTTAATGAGCATTTTCTTATGCATTTTGTCAAATTGCACAGACAGTGTTGAATAATGTTTCAGAGATATTACATACCACGATTGTCGTTGAATATTATATGTATCATCTCAATTTCTAAAAAATGGTTACTATTGTATTGTTTTAAACATTTTTATTCCAAATACCGGTACATACATACCAAACGAAGCTTTTCGTTTGACATGATTTTTTTTTGTTTTGTTTAGTATGGGCGGAAAAAAATCAAAAGAAGCTCGAGGATCGGAAAAAACTACAGCTTCCTCCTCAGGGCGAGGGACGGAAGTAACTACAGCTTCATCCCCAGGGCGAGGAGCGGAAGTAGCTACAGCTTCACCCTCAGGACGAGGAGTGGAAGAAACTACAGCTTCGTCCAAAGGGCGAGGAGCGGAAGTAACTACAGCTTCATCCAAAGGGCGAGGAGCGGAAGTAACTACAGCTTCATCCAAAGGGCGAGGAGCGGAAGTAACTCAAATTTCATCCTCAGGTCGAGGAGCGGAAGTAACTACAACTTCATCCAAAGGACGAGAAGCGAATGAAACTACAACTTCATCCTCAGGTCGAGAAGCGGAAGTAACTCCAACTTCATTCTCAGGTGGAGGAGTGGAAGTAATTACAACTTCATCCTCAGGTCGAGGAGTGGAAGTAACTACAACTTCATCCTCAGGGCGAGGAGCGGAAGTAACTACAGCTTCATCCTCAGGACGAGGAGTGGAAGTAAGGGGAGAGGACTGCATTTCTGATGCAAAGCGAGAAGCTGTTGGTAAAATTCGCGCCAAAGTTCATGCAATCAAGAATGATATTGAATTGTGTGAAATTAATGCAAAAAGCTCGATTAATTTAGGCGCCATTGATGCTTTGAACGAGCTCAACTTCGCAAGGCTAAACATTATAAGAGACCTTGAAACGGCTGAAATGGATGAAAAGGAAGCAATTATCTCCTGTACAGAGGATATAAGGCGGGAATTGGAGGAAACCTGTATCGAAATGATACATAGAATGAAAATAGAGTCCAATACCTGTATCGAAATGATACATAGACTGAAAATAGAGTTCAATGAAAGAAAAAGAATTGAGACCATGGAGATACACAGAATGCTAATAGAGTTCAATGAAAGAAAAAGAATTGTGACCATGGATAACATTGATTCGGCTACGAAATTACTACAATCAATTATAGGTCAACAAAATATGACAAAGGATGAAATAGAGTATGTACACGCACGAGACGGTAAGCGATATTCTTTAATTTATTTTATATACAAATATATACATATGCAATAAACATTTATGCAATAAAAATAAGCACATTTCAGAAATGCATATATCATCGTCACTGACATTTAGTCGATCATGTGTTCCATGAATTTAATATCACAATAACGCGACATTGGTCTCACAAATTTATTATGGGAATCCAAGACATTATGTTAAATATACAGTGTATGTGCTTGTAACTTTCCATTTTAACCACACTCTATTTGAATAAATACACAAAGTAGCACATGCCTATATTGTTCTGCCCATGAATGTTTTTTTAATTAATACAATTGTTATTGAAGCGTGTCATTTTGTTCTTAATATTCCATAATATGTAATTTGCTGTAAGCCGTATTCAACTTCTAATTTCATAAAAGTTGTTTGTGTCGCTGAAAATATATTAACTAAAAAGATATACCTGGTAATACAACGGACTGAAATACCAATCGTTTAATGATTAAATCACTTTCATATTTTACCTAATGTTTCACCCATGCTAATAAGTATTTACATAACAAACTACATGCTGGGCCGTAACGTAACATATTTAACACACTTGCAATCTAATTTTGGATATAATTAATTATGCAACTACGACCCTTGAACAGCCACGACTATTTACAATGCATTTCAGAAATTGTACGTGCATATATATGTATATATGTCAATCGTACTGTATACTTATCTTATAGGGACGTAAAGCACATATTTTGGAACCATAATTCGTGAAATTGCTATTGCTTTTTTAACGAATGTACGGTATCACAGACGCAGAAATTTTTTATCCTCATTTGTACTGCGGTATTATATTTTTTCCTAAAATTATGTACCTTATACAATTTCTAAAATAAGCATACACCGCACTAGTCTATTCGACATAACTACCAAGAAGTAAATAAAACTACACGCACATTTTCTTTTATAAGAGGCATGCGTACTCTACAAGAATGTATTAGTCGGTGACGTTGATTTCAAAACAATAAACCTGAATGATGTAATCTTTATGGCATGCAGTCTTCTTGCTAGTATATGACCTTTAATACATGCGATTTTGAAATAAAAAGTGTAAATTTATTACCATTGACTATCCTGTACGGTCGATACAGTTGAGGAAGTTATTTTTGTTTTAATGTTTTTAAAAATTTGGCGAATACTATAATACTTTTGGGATTAATTTATTCCTAACATTAGCATAATAAGGGCATTTACGAACTAAGTGATATTCATCCTCGCTAGCAAAAAGTTGCATAACACTCATTTGCGTTGATCGCATTGATATTAAATGTTTAATGAATCCTTGTAACCCATAATTATTGCCCTATATTTGTATAACACTTTAGCATATTTTTTGTCCTAATTACATATAGGTCAAGTTAAAAACTTCGTCACAGGGGAACAAAACTACGTGACTAGGTTTAATTTAAAAAAAGCTTGTGAGCAAATGTATTGCACTTATCTTCATAAAACGTGTTGAGAACATTTGTCCAAATTATATTTCAGTTCTGGATCAAACATAGTATCACTAAGTCAAATTAAAGAAAAATCGGGTTAACACTCTAGAGGACATTTTCATTAACCAAACTTCATGAAAGTGAGTGAGAATATTTGCCCCAGTTATATATCTCCGCTAAGTTCGAATCTTGGTCGTATGGGATCAAAATTGAAGAATAACATTCTGAACACTCTAGAGGCATCATGTTTTTGCTCAATTTAATGAAATCTTCTCAGAACATTTGTTGTTATAATTTCTAAGTGTTGGACTGGGCCACATGGTATCAAAGACTGGGTCACTGGCTTATATTAACTCAAAAGCTTGAACACTCTGGAAGGCACACTTTTCGCTCGATCATCATGAAACATGCTAATAATTTATTTTTTTAATGATACATTGCCGAGTTCTTACTACTACTACTACTACTACTACTACTACTACTACTACTACTACTACTACTACTACTACTACTACTACTACTACTACTACTACTACTACTACTACTACTACTACT
>VMBQ01003758.1:0-10000 GCA_007657795.1 Dreissena rostriformis | reverse complement strand
TGTTTTCAACTTAAAGGCCCATACAGACAAATATTTTACTACAAATAGAACTTTACACATTTATTTATTAGTTTGGTTTTGATCATGCAACAACTATGCAAGATGTTAAACTTATGCATTAGTAAGCAACATTGATTTTTTTAATTTTATTTTAAATTTCAACATTTTAATTTTCTAGTAACTCTCAAGAGTAAAGCGTTTCTTTAAAATTATTTATGATTCCCTGTTTGTTTTTAAATTATTTTTAAAGATGCATTTACAAATACTGACGGGTTTGAAGGACGCGAGAACGACAAACAGTAGACATTCAGTATTTCGCGTATGCTTAGCTGACAGACAGACAGACAGACAGACAGACAGACAGACANCACACATATTAACATCATATAGTGGTATACATTGTTCCGAAATAAAATAAGTATAAACATATAACATCCGAGAAACAATACATGTTCCTGACAACTACATAATAATGTATGTTTAGATATTTAAACATGAATCAAAATTGGATGTACAAATGTTTGTTTTTTTAGGGTTCAGCAAGATTTATTGACAAGTAAATGGGTGTAAAAATAATGTTTTTTGTTGCTTATTATCCTTACTTATTGCAATATTGTTACATGTTATTGTACTGTTTGCACTATAGACTATACTGATTATTTTAAAGGTGAGATACAGGTACATTTGTACTTAATATGAAATAGAGGATAATGTAGATATTCATAAATGTCATATACATACCATAATATAAACACAAACATACAAAAATCAAGCATTATTGTAGAGATTATGTCTAGAGTCTAGTATTTTCATGTCCCTGTTTTAATATTAATTGTTGATGTCAAATATTACTGCTTATAATTAAAGACGGATAGACACATCAAAACTATTAATACCAAATGTTTATCATTATCATTGTATAGAACTTATTCTACTGGCAGTAAACAATTTGACGATGGTATCAAACATTAGATATTAGTACATGCTAACAAAAAACTGCAAAGATCAATACTATAGGTACATGTCATATAGATAGATATCTTAGTTTAATAAAGAAGAAAAAACTATATTGTAAATAGAAGTGTTTTTTTATCGAAATTGAACAAACATTGTTGTTACAATTATTGATAGAAGTTTATGATGTTTGTTGTTTTTTTTTGTAAAAAAATAATCTTCTATGTTCCATATAACTGACTTAATTAAAACTATAGCATCCATAAAGCTACTCGTGCATGTCATATAGTTACCTTAATTGAAACAAAAACACAAGTATTGGTGTTTGTTCTTATCAAGTTGAAAAATCATAATTGTAACGATTATGGCTAGATTTTAATGTGTGAGGTTTATGCATTAGTATTGATTCTCTATGTAACATAAAACATATGAAATAGTCATAGTAACACAGGCAATAGCCAACAAAACATAACATCACATTATTATCATTGTCATTGTCTTGTACTTGTTTTACTAGTAACAAATACTATAACGATGATATTAAGCCTGATATACACGTGTAATTTTTTATTAATATGACATAATGAAGTAAAATCTGTAAGTATCATACACATGTAAATACATTAATTAAAACAACTACGCTATTACAGGTACTAGCATTAATGGCGTACAGACATATTTTTTTTATATAATACACATACTAGTGTTTTCGCATTTACTTGTTGAAATATATTATAGGTGTGATAGATATACTCTGCAAACAGATCAACTGGCGTATTTGACCTCTGTTTGAGGCAATTATCAGAACAATGCAGGCGTTATATTTTTATTTGATGCTTATATCATTCAGTTTAAAGGACATGTAACTGATTCAAACAGTGAACCCCATAATGTATATTGTGTAAAGGTTANACTATGCAAATCATTATTTAAGTGCCGAGTGCTTTCATAATAAATAGCGGAAGTACTCTTAGATTTGTAATACTTATTTGAAAGTTCCAATTCTTCACATCAACTTTGTGGTGCACATGATTTCAATAGAAACCGAGTTCATGTTTTATGTACGCCCACATATGCCATTTAGTTGTTCTTCAATACAAAGAATGTTTTTCCTAAATTGTATGTATATTATAAATTGAATTGAACAGCAAGCACAATCTCACCACGTTTTATCAATTGATATTTAAATACACCTGGCGTTTAATGGTTTGCTTTTGTTTTTGATTTATATTTGTCTCGACAAGCAGCATGTCGAAATTGCACAATAGTTTATGCTTTCATTCTGTTCGTTTCCAGACAAAATAAATGCGTGATAAATTACTGTTTTAAAGATTTACAAAATTAATGATTTCTTTCAAGTTAGTTTTGGAAGTTGACGTACATCAGCTGTTGAAACGCAGAAGAATGACACCAGACGACAAAAGTGCAAATATTTTATTAACTTGTAATTTACCATAATGACAAACTTATCTTATTACAACGATTGCAGTATTTGTAAACAATGTTATGCACGAAAACAAATATTATATGCGCACGATTATCTCATTTAAATTTAATTTGATGCTTTCAAAATTGAACTCACAGGAGCAGTGGAAGTGGTTTTGAAACTATGTTGTACAGGTTGTATGTGCAAAAATCAAGTTTTTTCGAAATAATTATACCATAAAATATAATTAAATGCTTTATATTAAATTATATGTTTTCATTTGTTCCTATGTACACGTATGAGAAAAATGCATCAAAGCTTATGAAAGCATTCTTAATCAACGTCGAAGAAGTAAATACAACTATTTGCAAAAATATAGAGATTAAATGATTTCTATGAATTAATGAAGAATGCAATTTAATGAGATAGTTGATTTAGTTGATTTATGTTTGTGATTAAAATTGCACTGCTTTTCTACAAGTTTTATTTTATACAACTATTATCGAATACGTGGTAAACAGTGAAGCGGATCAAGCGAGGAAACTGTTCAATCCTACATGTAGATACAGCAACGCTTAGTGTCTAAACATTTATTACGAAATCGGTAAATTATTAGATAAACATTGGTGTGGATGTTTTCCACAGCATCGTTGAAGACCTCGATATGGAGTTCGATGTGGAAATATATTATAGGTGTGATAGATATACTCTGCAAACAGATCAACTGGCGTATTTGATCTCTGTTTGAGGCAATTATCAGAACAATGCATTTTATATTTTTATTATTTGCTTAAATCATTCAGTTTAAAGGACATGTTACTGATTCAAACAGTGAACCCCATAATGTATATTGTGTAAAGGTTAAGTAACTCAAATTGTATCTGGACAGAACTAAGTATAAATCTTTTCATCATTACTTTTTCTGGTTCAATTTTAACGAGCTGAATTTAGTTTACACGTTCTTTTGAGTGATAGGCAAATTGAGAGTGTAACAGAGCTTAACTTATGCAACATTGAAAATAATTTACATAACTGTTTGGAATGGCCTTTCACGAGAAAACCTTTTGCTCATTTCGAACACCCACTTGATCATCTTGAAATTGAAACACATAAACATGCGCGGTATCAAACAAATGATTTGATAATACATGAAATGGTGATCTTCTTACGCAAACGCAATTATTTACATCAACATACGATACAAAAAATCGTTACAAAAATAATCATTACGGCACATTCTGAACTGAGATTGAAATCAACTTGATATATGTGTGAAAGTATTGTCATCAGTATGCATATACTTTTTTAGATTTATGTAGCCTAAAGTTCAAAACTATTAAACCACATGGCAAATGTAAAGAGTTAATGAAATAATATATTTTGTTGAACGTGTGTGTCTTTGTTTAATTGTTTAGTTTTATTGTCTGCTCAATTTTTATGTTTTCCGATGCGTCTTATGTTTTTGTACTTACTGCTATAACTAACTGACAATTCAAAAACAAGATCAAGGTTCATATGAAACTTGAATATTTTTTTTTGTGTTTAATTTCATGTTAACCTATATCGACGAGGGTATGCCTTCACTTTTAAGGAGAAAAGAAAAGTGCACACATACAAAACAACGAGGCAATCTACTTAATACCGACACAACTACCTTGCATACGA
Organism: Dreissena rostriformis; assembly: GCA_007657795.1. Classification (NCBI taxonomy): domain Eukaryota; kingdom Metazoa; phylum Mollusca; class Bivalvia; order Myida; family Dreissenidae; genus Dreissena; species Dreissena rostriformis. The sequence continues at coordinate 5,955 of VMBQ01003758.1, read as the reverse complement.
AAAATAGGCTAATCTGAAGAACAACACATGATGGTCGTAGTGTTAAGATTGGTTTGCTTTTCAACAGGTTTAAAACCAAATGCTTTGCATTGAACGTTGCAGTGCGGCGAGTACAGCTTTTATCGTTTTAATTTTAATTTCACGTGTTTAGATTGTCCTGTATTGTGTATTTATTGTCCTTTTCTGATTACATAAAATACTAGCTCGAGTGAACACTAATTTCTCTCATAATAATGTTTCTGGTGTTTCATTATTATTGCTATAAATGCAATCGAATGTTTAACACGCGCAAACTGTATGCTTAACCATTTGATAAACCCATCCATCAACTAATCAATCCTGAACATGGTAGACAGTTTTAAAGAAAGTTCGTTGCCAGACAGACACATGCGATTTCCGAATGTTCACATGAAGACGGAACATACCATATACCAAGCAAGTTGGGTGTTCACACCGCAGGCTCTGAAGGTGTAATCATACATCACCTAGATTATTTCGAAAGATAAGATTATACAATAACAGGTCATCAAGGTTAAAAAAAATAAATATAATCTGCATTGCATATCAGATTGTTTTGCTATGGTGCATGAAATCTAAATAGGATGTTATGCCGTGGTAAAAACCATGTCAGCGTTGATAGGTAAAACAGATACGAGAAGCAAGTATGTTCGTATGGGATTTTAATCATTTCATATATAATTTACATACCCGGCACCATCAATCAACTTATTCAGCTTGAACAATACTCATATGAAGTAAGTTGATTTGCATATGACCATTTGTAAATCGTAATATATCTTCAGACAAAAACTTAAACAATAATTTCCATAATCATGCGACCAACCCAAACTCTACCAGAGGACCTTCTCAAGTGGGGTTTTATGTTTTGTTGTGTTAGTCATCACTGTAAACAAACTCCACAATTATATACGGTATTATACTCGTACGAAAATATGCGTTTGAAACATACTTGGAGTAATAGATAAAATAAATGCTTGTGCTATACCATATGACATCGTCTTTGTTTGTAAGAAACCAATCAACCAGTCGTATGTCCTTTACTTATGGTTCTAGATGACGACAATTCAATTAAATTAGTCTTGAAGCATTTTTGATTAGTTTGAACAACATTTGATCCTTTTAATTTCCATATCGGTATATTACAGTCAACATTGATAATTGTGTAGTGAAGAACACATTAATGGTTTCATGAATACTTAATAAATCTTTGTTACCAGAATCTGACAGAACATCACAACATTTTTGTTACCAAAATTCATAAGAACTACATAAATCAAACCTACATGAACACAAAAAACAAAAACAACAAGCAACAACACACACTCAAAGGTCACTGTAGTTTTGAGTCACATTATATTTTGATAGCATCAAATGTGCCGCAGTCCATTATGTTTTTTGTTCAAAATAAGTTAATTGAGTTATTTAACTCGCTGGTCTTAAGTTTAGTAGAACCGAAACTAATAATATTCAGCATAAACTAGTATTTATGATAAATTTCAAATACAATAGAATGCTGATTGGATATAAATAATGTCATTTACATCAAAGCTAATTTATCGGGCATTTTGCATCCTGCATTAAGGTTTCTTCATGCGATGCATGACGATGATCTGGAGTTAGTACTATATGATGCTACATCCTGAAATCGTGTCAATAAAAAGGAAATTAGTCAATTACCTACCAGAACGGCAAAAATGGGCGACATTTCGACCATTATGACATTTGTCGCCTTTTTTTGTGGAGCTGGCGGGTATATTTGGATCTCTGGTGTGTGGTCGTGTTTAAGTCTTCAAAATCAACAGAACGATATGGCTCGAATTCGGAAACCATGATCGCGTGAATGGAAATGTCAACGGTTTCTTTATATAATTATAAAATGACTACATCGGCATAACGTGTTAGTGTTGATGTTTTTTTTATTTGCTTTGTTATTAATATTATATATTATCGGTAATATAAAACGGACATAGAGCAAAGCATGCTATCGCATTTAAAAGTACAGTTTCACTCTAAGTAAATTAACATACACAGGTTTAAAGTTCTGTTTAAAATACAGTTTAAGAAAACGTTTTACTATCCCGGAATGGTGAAATTGTCACTTTAAAAGATTAAGACATTTGATCGAAAATCGAACTCTCGTAAGTGTTAGATATATTGATACCCAATTCAAAATGCAAAAACAAAATAATAAAAAATACTTAACATTGTACTGCTTTTGTCGTAAACATTCACTAGCATTTTCATAAATGCGATACGTTTTGCCTGCTATTATTACTGTATGCAAAGGTTGTCTTCTAATCTTAATAAGATGACACTCGGAGACTCTCACCTTTATGACGTCATGCGTTAATCAGCTTCCTTAACATTTATACGTTTCTGGGTTCGTTACTACGAACATTGGTAATATCAATTAAAGGCAAAATATTTCAAGTTGAGACATTTTTGACAACCTGAATTTTCGTAGTCAGGGACGACGGTATCAAAATATGTATTAAACACAACGAAAACGTAGCAAAGCTAAATACAACAACAGTGCCTTCGCGTGTTCCAAACCTGTTACACAAAAAGCACAGTAGGTTGACGTCACATACCAAACTCACAGCAGCAGTTCCTTTTCTTGCCAAATAGTTCTTATTTCCATGAGAAAGACCGCTCTGTTTTTAGATATAAATAACCCCAAGGCTACACTTGTGTATTTAAAGGTAAAGAAGGTCATTCACTTAATTTAAAAAAGGGCGAACAATTTAACCGAGATAATTGAAATGTCTTACGTAATTTATTTAAAACAAGAAATGGCGCGGCAGAGGCCGACGCGTATCCCCACGTCGAATGTTTGACCTAGGTGTGCCCCAGGGTTGGTAATGGGGCAATGCATAGTTGAGATTGACCGTATTGTCATAAAAAAAGTTCAGTATCAATTAGAAGTGAATTGGTGTAGAAATGAAGAAGTTATAGTAAAAGGCAATTTTGGGTGGGTGTGACCTATGTGGGCAGGGCGCCCCAGGGTTGGTAATGGGGCCATGCATAGTTGAGATTGACCGTATTGTCATAAGAGAAGTTCAGTATCAATTTGAAGTGAATCGGTGTAGAAATGAAGAAATTATAGTAAAAGGCAATTTTGGGTGGGTGTGGTCTATGTGGGCGGGGCGCCCCAGGGTTGGTAATGGGGCCATGCATAGTTGAGATTGACCGTATTGTCATAAGAGAAGTTCAGTATCAATTTGAAGTGAATCCGTGTAGAAATGAAGAAATTATAGTAAATGGCAATTTTTGGTGGGTGTGGCCTATGTGGGCGGGGCGCCCCAGGGTTGGGAATGGGGCCATGCATGGTTGAGATTGACCGTATTGTCATAAGAGAGGTCCAGTATCAATTTGAAGTGAATCGGTGTAGAAATGAAGAAGTTAATGTAAAATAACCTAAAAAAATGAGTGAAAATCTCTGACCCGGCCCCACCCCAACCCCCATAACTTTTGACCCAGGGGTCAGATCAAAATTCCAAATAGTGCAGGGTCGCACATATGCTCATAGCTACCATGTGTGTTAGTTTCAAGGTTCTAGTGCTAATAGTGTAGGAGGAGATAGTGGCCAGGACGGACGGACAGACGGACGGACGGCGGAGATTACCACAATATCCCCACCTTTTTTTCAAAAAAGCGTGGGGATAATTAACCAATAGCATATGTTTATACATATATACACACACTCACACACACATAAATAATATGCATAGACCATGTAATTAAGTAATCCGCGACGAGCTTTTCCAAAACAAGGATAAGTGCATCGAATTATGGTAAAGTGTTTTTTTTTCCCAAATGTTTTTTAATGTTCGAAATAACTTTATGACACTTTTCTTATGCAATTTATATAGGAGACGATCCGAGACGGAGGAGCATCCATACCGATAGATGATCTGACATAAAAGTGTGGTGTGGCGGCGTGGATACAAACAATATGGGCGTGTATAAATACAGGAACTTCAACGTAGTTTTAACCAACTTTTTCAGTTTTTACATTTGTGAAAATTCATGTTCGGCAAATATTTTGATTTTTTATATGTCATATTATAATCAGAATCTGACAGTTCTTACTAACCATTTTGCAAATAATGCGAATCGACATGTTTTGGCTGTGGAATTGTTGTTCACATATTTGAGGTACAAAATGTAGTTTTAACTAACTTTTTCAGTTTATACGTTTGTGATAATTCATGTTCAGCAAAATATTTTGATTTTTTATATGTCATATTATAATGAGAATATGACAGTTCTTACTAACCATTTTGAAATAATACAAATCGACATGTTTTGGCTGTGGAATTGTTGTTCACATATTTGAGGTATAAAATTTTACTTATCATATCGATTATGACCGAGTTATGATAGTCGCTGATCTTATCAAAATGACTAATATTTGAAACTACGCATACACACAATAGGTCGCATTAAAAATAAAGTAATGATTGTATAATGTACACATGTTTATCAAATCGTGCTAGAATTTAAATAATCTTCGAATATTGTTTTGTGCCGGTCAACAGAAAACTCTTTCTTTTCGGGTGTACTCCACATGTTTCCAATGACCAACAAAGATCCATAGGAAATCAGTATTTAAATAATTAATGGAGTTTTAAAAAATCATTGGAAACAGAAAGATGGGCTTCTATCTTGCGACATTATTTTAATTTTAAATGAAACTGCTTTTATGTGCTTACTTTTTATGTATATCTGTTTTTTTTTATTAATTTAGATAAATTCAAAATAAAATTAGTTTATTATAAACACTCTTTTAGCATTACTGATTGTTCCAACATATTAAATCTAAAATCTACTTAACTTTTATGACAATAACAAACAAGTCGATACCATCAGCCTGGACTTCAGTAAGGCATTCGACACGGTCTCACACCAACGCTTACTGAAACTTGAGAATTACGGAATCCGGGGTAACCTCCTCTCCTGGGTCTCAAACTTCCTCACCCGCCGAGAAATGCGCGTGGTTGTTGACGGGGAGAAATCACACCAAGTACCAGTGGGCTCCGGAGTTTTTCAAGGGACAGTGCTAGGACCGTTGCTATTTTTTTGTCACATTAACGACCTACCAGAGAGGGTGAAGTCACAGATCCGATTCTTTGCAGATGACTGTCTCCTTTACAGACCTTTAAACTCATTTAAAGATCATGAAAGTCTACAAAATCACCTAGATAACCTTCAGAAATGGGCCAACGAATGGGGTATGAAATTTAACGAACAGAAATGTTACCTTTTAAGTTCCAAACACAAATCTAGCTTCTTCTATAATATTAACAAAGGAATATTACAAAGAGTACAAGAAAAATCCCTACCTTGGTATCACCTTATCTGAAGACATGGAATGGAGAACCTATATCACCAATATAACAAAGCAAGCTAACTCTACTCTTGGATTCCTCAGAAGAAACCTCAGTCACTGACCTTTAAACTGCCGCAAAAAATGCCTTCCTAGCACTTTTCCGTTCAAAACTATAATATGTCAGTGTTGTTTGGGACCCAATCCACCAAACAGACATTGACCGCCTAAATGGTGTCCAGTGATCAGCCGCGAGGTTCATCACCAGAGACTACCGCTCCAGACAGCCTGGTTGTGTCACAGAAATGCTACACAAGTTGGAACTCCCACCACTCCAAGACAGACGACGCGCCCACAGATTAACGCTATTGTACAAAGTGGTGAAAGGGCACGTACCGGCCATTTCCATTTAACGCTACCTTAAGCCACTAAGGCCAGAACGTACCATGAGGGCTAAACAATACGAGGACTATATCCATCAAAACAAAGTCTGTAACATTGTAAACAATAATTCCAAGTGCTTTGAAACAATTCCAGCAAAAACTGTCCTCTTTAAAAATTCATTTTTTGTTATCCCCACACTTTTTGAAAAAAAGGTGGGGATA